>JAAXNX010000266.1:0-35946 GCA_036491905.1 Folsomia manolachei
ATAGGACCCTGGAAGATCCTGTCCAACCTTATTAAAGGTAAGTAAGGTTATCTTAAGATAAGGTAAATATCAAAATTTTGTCTTCTCTAAAAATGTGGTGCAGTCCACATTGTGCCAGGCTCGCGGGTTGATCTCGCTCTATGCACTGGTTGGGAAGAATCCTTATCAATACAAAACAAATATCTCGTGATTCCTGCTTAATTAAATTTATTGATTGATTCTTGTTAATTGTTGGGATTTTATCAAGTTATTCAAGAAATTATAGTCCTTCTGCCAAGGCAGTTCCGGCCTCAAGCTGGCGACCATGAAGAAAAAGGTTGTCGCAAAAGTATTGGATTTAGTAGTTTGAATAATTTATAAAAAAATGGATAAGTGCGATAAAATGGTGGAAATTGATTGGTTTCTTATTACTTTGTAGGTGTTGCTCATGGGGAAGAGCGGCTCGGGAAAGACTAGTATGAGGTCGATTATATTTGCGAATTATATCGCAAGGGATACGAGACGACTGGGGGCGACAAGTATGTATTTTAGGGCGTAACGCCTCATGTAGCAAAATAAGGAGGTTGATGTGATGATAACTTTGTTTATACCAATTTCAGTTGATGTGGAACATTCCCATGTACGATTTCTGGGGAATTTAGTTCTCAATTTGGTAAGTTATTGGAATAGGAATTTTGATTTCTGGTGTGTTGTCATTTTTATTCAATGAACTTCTATCTATGAATTCTAGTGGGATTGTGGAGGTCAGGAGGCTTTCATGGAAAATTATTTTGCATCACAGAGGTGAGGCATAATATTTGAAGAGTATTTGGTGTTAGGCTTATCTTGAGGGTAATGACGTCTTTAAAATATTCACAGAGATAACATCTTCTCCAATGTGGAAGTTCTAATTTATGTGTTTGATGTGGAATCCCACGAGCTGGAAAAGGATATGCATTATTATCAATCTTGTCTGGAGGTTGGTAACAAATTGATGGGATGGGATGTTTAATAATTTTAAAAACTTCATAATGCCATAATTCAGGCAATTCTACAAAATTCGCCAAATGCCAAAATCTTTTGCCTAATTCACAAAATGGACTTGGTTCAGGAGGAACAGCGAGACTTGGTAGGACAATTATATAATTGATTTATTAGAAAATTTTGAAGATAATTTTGAAAACAATTAATTGGATTTTTCCTGATTGTATAGATTTATCAGACCAGGAGGGGTATGAAAATATAGTGTATCAAATCAAATGCATGAAAAAAGAGGGAGACATTAATTTTCATGCATTTATTTAGATGACTTGAAACGATTATCGAAACCATTAGAGTGCATTTGCTTTCGAACTTCCATTTGGGACGAGACTTTATACAAGGTAACTAGAAAACAGCAAGTTTTTTATTTTTTTGCAAAGTCGTGCGATTTCAATAATTTTTTTTTCTTTCAGGCCTGGAGTTCTATAGTCTACTCACTAATACCAAATGTTCGGCAGCTTGAGAACAATTTATCAGAGTTTGCCCATATTATTGACGCAGATGAAGTCCTATTGTTTGAACGGGCTACATTCTTGGTTGTCTCTCACGCCCAGAGGAAGACACATAAAGATCCACACCGTTTTGAGAAAGTTTCCAATATCATAAAACAATTCAAGTTGTCCTGTAGTAAATTGGCAGCACAGTTTCAGAGCATGGAAGTTAGGAATTCCCAATTTGCTGCTTTTATTGATGTGTTCACACCGGTATGGTTGTTGTCTTGGAAGTTTTACTTATTTAGTGAAATACAATACAATCAATAAATTAATTGCAGAATACTTATGTGATGGTCGTAATCTCTGATCACAGTCTCCGTAAGTGGGTTTTCTTTTTCTTATAATTTAAAATTGAATATCAAGTATAAACGGTTATGCCAATTTTAATACAGCCTCGGCCGCAATGCTACTCAACATAAAAAATGCAAGGAAACATTTCGAGAGTATTGAAAAAGTGCAGTCAGTTGCAAGAATTTTGCGTTAAACTCAACAGTCCAGAAATCCTTGAAATAACTACAATTTGCTTAATATGCTACAAATTGCATTAATTAATGCAACGTGCTTGGGCTTGTCTACCCATTAATTAAGTGAATAATATTATATTAGCCAACGCCATGAATCGAATCAAAAGTTTATATACCTACCGTTTAAATTTATATTTTCATATTCTACTTTTTCAACATTGAATCAAAAGTAAGAAAAACTTCGACCATATATTTACATTTTATAGTCAAACATTTTTACGTGTCTAAAGTGAAGGTTTTCAATCTCTAAAACTATATAATGCACTCTAAATGAATGAATAATGATGGACTGTAAAGTCGGATAGTCACTACAAATAAGATTATACAAGACTGTGCTGTTTAATATAATACATTAATCACGTATAAAATAATTCAAATTAAAATGAATCCGAAACATAAATATAATGGCATGAATATACTTGTAAGATATTTTGAAAATAAAACAGAATTTATTACATTACGTCGGTTTTCGATTTGCTTTTAAAATATCTCCTGGAGAAGGGTAAGGTCTTTGTTGGAAAAGAGGACCACTAGCCGTAGTGTCAACTCCAGTATTTTCTTCATTCCTCAGTCCTGAAGCCCAATTACCTCGGGGCACGTCCGAATATGCCTGAAAGATGAAATAATGTTTATAAAATATTAAACTCTGAAAAATTAAAGAAAATCAATTACCGATGGATCCATCGGATCCAGCTCTTCCCGTTCCTTGGCCTGTCGACGTCTATCCATTGTCGTCTTCTTTTTTAAAGGTTTCTTATCCAGAGATTGTTTTGGTTTATTTGCTTCCGCAAGTTCTCTTGCAACTAGTTCCTCTCTCATTTCTGGTGCTGCTCGACCCACCAATGCTTTAGGATTTGCTGGACTCATCCAACAAACGTCATCCGTTTCCGTGTTCCAGTAATAGTAGCGTCCACTATGCCAGAAGAAAATGAATGTCAGCAATTATTTCGCCATTATATTATTAAAATTGTCAACCTACGTTCCAGGGTCATATATCTCGATCCAATTTGAAGGTAAGGGATACTTTTTCAACATTCTTAGTCGTCTCCTATTATAACTTGGAGTCGGCTGAATCTGTCCGCGTCCCCACCGAGTGACACAGAATTGAGAACAAGTGTGATGTACGTTACCTGAAGAAAAGTGTCAAAATTATCAAATGTTAATTAGATAATTTGTAATTTTACTCTTATTTGGACAGCCATAATGCCCCATCCGCTGGAATTTTGTAGCCCCAGAAGCGCCGATGCTTGGTAATTTTCTATTTAAAGGACCCACGCCACTCCCTGCTGAGGAGGATAACGTCCCTTGTCCTTGGCTTTGGCTACCCGATGACGCCACCCCTGACGAATTTTGACCTTTTGGATCGTCATAACTCTCTGCAATAACTTCTTCCACGAACCCTGACAAAATAGATGAAGCCAATCAATAAAAAATAGTAAGTTATGTTATCGTTGATAAGTGAATACCAATTATAGAGCACTTACGGACACTGGCAGAATCCGAAGAATTTTCCTTATTTCTGACCGATGCACTGGTCGAAGTCTGAATTAAGCCTCGTTTCGCTAACCGTGCCGCTAGCGCTGGAGGAAGAGGCATGATCGCTGTGCTTATGTGATTTCAAATAATTGATAAGTTATCAGATAACAATGGTATTGTTGCCAATTGTTGTGTTCTTCAAGAAATCACTGTTTTCGCCGGACCACCAAATCTTGAGGTATTTTGAGACTGGTGACTTTTCTCTTTGTTCAAGAATGTTTTTTCAGAAATGTTTCATTTTTATTGAAATTTTGAAAATATCAGAGTACAAAGTTTAAATAGTAATGAAAAGAAGGTCAAGAGGGGAGTAAAAACCAAAATATTTCGGCAAAAAGTATAAACTACTCCCAATAGGAACTGAAATCAGTCGACATCTTTATGTGGGATTCAGTCTTATCAACAAGTCAGTAACATAATACTTGTCGCACCATCGCGATTCTTGATGAAAGCTTCCTCTTCTTTAATAAGCTTCCAGGCTAATTTTGCAGCGGACTTCCTTAGCCCGAGGAAAATTGGTCCCCATTCCAAAATAGCGACCGTGCGGACCCAACTCAATCTTACAACATTCTCGTCCTCGAGCTTTGGTCTTTTCTCCGGAAAATCCTCTGTGAAATTGAGAGGTATTAGAAATGTCACAATATGACCGAAAAAAGTTGAAACTATTTTCTTACTGGAATTTCATTTCAATTCCTTCATTTTCCTTTAGTTTTAACCAAGCTTTAAGTTCGTAAATTGGAGACTGTGGTTTAGTCTCCCAAAAAATGTCTGGAATTAGAATTACATAATAATGGATGATAACTTGCACTTGTGATAAGACATAAGTGATTTAGACCTTTACCCAATTCATGCTGCATAAGTCTGTAAAACACACGCCATACTGTATCCAAAGAATTTCCACTATCCAGGAAAATAGCACCTGCAAGAGCTTCCCATACGTCACAAAGCACACTGGGGACCTCAACATGTTTCGGGCCGCGACATTCTGCATCCGTTACGAGATTAAACTAGTTTTAAGGAAATTAGCAAGAAGTTAAAAAATATGAATCGTAAAACAACTCATGCAAATAACATATGTTGTAGGCATTACATGACCAAGAACATGATGCTCCACACTCTCTTGATAAATCACAAAGTTGTCAATTATGTCAAGGAGAGGTTTGGACATGCTCAGCAGATATTTCTGAAATCCATATCGGACTGCTAGCGAAGCATAAGTGACGCTGTTGAAAGCTAATCGAATGCTCTTCAATTCATCTGCAGTTGGTCCAGATCCCTCGGTATGTTGGGAGTATACGTGGTTTGTTACGAGAAGATCTGTAATCATTTATAAAAATTTATGAATTTCGGCCAATCATGATCATCGACGTAACTATTATTACCCAAAATTCCATCTCCCAGAAATTCAAGCCTTTGATAACAGTCTGCAAGATTATGACCAGGATACGAGGGATGGGTGAAAGCTTGAAGAAGCAGCGATTTGTTCCTGAATCTAACAAATACATTCCACAATGTTAATAAAATTCATAAAATATCATATCGTATCGTACAAGCAAGAATTACTTGTATTGAATAGTTTCTTCCACAGGCTCAAACTGAGAAAAGAGTTCATGACCGGTAGAATTGTCAGTAGGACCTGTCCCTGGCTGAGCTCGAGTCAAATCATTCAAATTCCGGGGCGTCCCTTCCCAATCAGGTACTTGGATTTGTAACCACTCCAATGCCTTGTAACCTCCTTGAGTTCCATTACTAGCGAAGAATGCACCCACCAAGGAATTTAATCGATGAACAATTTCAAAGTCTGATAACTCGCCGTGAGTGAAAGTTGCATGTTTAAAGGAGCTGAGTGGCTTCTTCTTATTGTTGGGAAGAGATTTTCGACCTTGCGGAATTGTGGGTTCAGGTTGGGGTGGCTGAGTTGCTTTGTGGCCAGCGAATTTCTCCAATTCCTCTCGACTCATGTCCTAAACCAACGAATCAAAATATAAAGTGATTGTCTAGAATAGTAACTATTCAAACCATTTATAATTGTTCTTACATTGATCTTGTGTCGATCTCTGGGATTCTGGCTGAACAGTTCGTCAAAAATATTCGTGTGCATCTTATTACTTGCAGCAATTTCTCCAAGATATGAAGGATTTATCTGTGGATTAATGAAACCAACCAGTGCTCCGATCGATTTCGATATATATCGTATCGTATCGTTCGATACGATATCGATACGAAACGACATGGCCTAATTATTGTATCGAAACTTTCGATACGATATAGTTTCGATTCGATATGGGAATCCGTATCGTATCGTCGATATCGATATGAGACCCATATCGTATCGAATCGAGTCGAAATTTTCGATATATATCGAAATTTCAACTACCCTTGTTTCTTCCAGTTTACCATCAATAAGGTATACAAACTTGTCACCCGGAAGTATTTAACTTGAAAAGTATTTAACTTTTTACTTCCGAGTTTAAAAAATTAGGTTATTTTATCTACAATGTGTACGTAGCTAATTTTTTTATAGCACATTCATATGTTTTTAAATGTTGGAATGAATGCAAAAAGTATAAACTTTGGCTAGTATAACCATATGCGTCATTTCAAAAAATTTTGCCAGTGCTAGAAACTTAATTTTAGAGTTTTGGTAGTAATTTTTGAAAAAAAGAAAATTGTCGATATATATCGTATCGAATCGACGATTTTCGATACGACACGACATGGGCTTCATATCGTATCGAAAATTTTCGATACGAGTCGATATTGGTTACTGTATCGTATCGAAATTCCCAAGGATCGTATCGAATCGACGATTTTCGATACGACACGACATGGGCTTCATATCGTATCGAAAATTTTCGATACGAGTCGATATTAGGCTATATCGTATCGATCGGAGCACTGAAACCAACAGTGCGTATAACAAACATTTAAATTGGCCATGCGAATTCTAAAAAATGGCAACTAACCTGCTTCCCAGGAGGAAACCAACTTGCGCCAGGGTGAAAGTCACTGCCACACACAATTTCTGGAAGACCTTTCCTTTTACAAAACTGGAGTAGGACTCTCAAAGTTAAAAGGCCATTTCTGAATTGGCAGAGCATAGGTTCGCCATAGGAAGGAAAATTAGAAAAGGCAAATAACGACGTAGCAAATGTCATAAAGGAAGAGCCGATGGGTTCAAATCTTTCTCCACTGAGACCTTCGTTAGACATTTTCCAGCTTAATGCCTTCAGACAGGGTTAAAAATGTATTACTTAGAGCTTGAAATGTTTGATAATTTCTAGACTTTTCATACCTCCATAATAGACAGCAATGAGGGTCCAGTGTCATTTGGGTTCAGGGGTTTGTCCAAAGATTCCAGGACAATATCATTGATATTCTGCAGTTCTGAGTTTGCAAAAATTATACGTTTCAGTGAATTGCAATGTAATTTGTTCATTCAAACTAAACTAAACATACCAAATTCAGAGGGCAATGATAAATTTGCACTTATCAGCTCCACCTCGACTGATTTTAGAGTTAATTTTCTTGCCGAATGGTGAATGGATACGGCTTCGTGAAACAATTGGATAAGTTTTTTGGTAATGTCGTTTGGGTGGATAAACTCATAATGAAGTTCTCTCTGCTCCATGTGCAGCTTTTTGGATAAGGGTTTCAATTTTTTGACGCAAAATTTTTCATTCCGTTCCTCCACCCTTCGTTTCCTCCGTTCGGCTTCTTCCTTCTTCTGCTTTTCATGTGTACTGGAAATTAATTTTAGCTCGCTTGCATCTGGCATTGCTACAAAGGAACTGCAAAATGCAAAATAACTGTTGAAATTCCTTAAACAAAATGCAAACTACGTATATTAAAAATCATGAAAAATCATGTGTCACGGACTTCCGCTCTTTCGGCCATCCGGTCATGACAGTACATTCCGACAACAGTTCTGAAGCAAGTGTAAGTCTGGAGAGACGATGTAGCACGCTGGGAATCAGTTTAAGTTGCACGAAGAATGTAGCCGACATCTCTATTGAATAAACGAGTTCCGGAACCTAAATAAAATTAGGAAAAAATGTAGACATGATAATTAGAAAAAAGATAACAAGCATAAATACCATATAAACAATGTATTCATCTTCTTTGCTAAACTTTTGTAAAAGATAGTTCATTTGAAGCGGGTCCTTTTCCGACCGTCCCACAGCGATACCGGCCAATTTGCATTTTAACAAGGGTTGATTCGGATCTTGAATCTTGACCCGGTACTCCGTTTCAACAAAGTTTTTGTAAGTTCCACCCTGAAATTCTCGCATCGGAGTCATGTCCGGCATTACGCAATCTACAAGATATGCCTGCAAAAACAGCGATACACATAAATAAACGCGTCAATTCTGTAGAAAAGAACAAAGACAAAATACTTCTAGAAGTTTTACCGGCTTCGGTTTCTTGTACCAAGGAAATACTACTGAATTGTGATATTTCTGATGCAAGCTGGAAACGGTTTTTGGCGGTGCCCTATTTCTGGACTGGTCCCTGGGTCGTTGTGGTCTGCGAGTGGATTGGATAGTATCCAATTCCTTAAGATCCTCCTCAATGCGTTCATCTATTTTCCAACCCTTCCCACCTAATTTCATCAAGTAGATGTTCTCTTAGTGTAATTTGAACTAACATAATTCATTTTGTTTCCTACCTTTATTTATAATTCCAGCAATCAGGAAAGACGCGTCACGTTTATTTCCGAGCATGGGATGCTTCAAACCCAAAATGTCAGAGAATAGACGATGTTGTGCAAACCTCAACCTTTCATGTAAACGTTCATCCAGCTCAAAATTTCTCAATTTTACTGAAGTCAGCGTACAGTGGATTGTTCCAAATGCTCCAAATAATGGAAATACACCAACCTGAATGAAAAAGTAATTCAAAACTTGTGAAAAAGCTGGCGCTGTGCTAAATTCCAAAATTCAAATAGTTTAACCAACATTTGGAAGAATCTGACTGGTGATGATGGCAAATCCAACTTCTGAATTTTTAAATTCATACAAATTCTTCCATAGTGAATCTGCTCGCTCCTGAGCTAATTCAAAATTTATTTTGTATACATGAACTTCACCACCTGGGCGCAAACGGGGCTCTTCCATCCATTTAGGTTGGCGTTTAAGATACCACTCATTTCGATAAATCACTTCGTCTGAAGAAGGTTCACCACCAGCTGCGGGCTCTTTTTCGTTGTCCTTAACTTCTCCAGGTTCTGGCTCATCATCTTCTTCGGAACCTTCCCCAAACGGGACGAGATTTTTAAAATATTTTGAGATCTTGATGGGCAGTACGGGATGGAATGGAATTAATTTGCTATCCAAACATTTTTCGTCAAGTAATCTTCTGGCAGCTTCCATATAAACGGCTTGTCTCGCTAATTCTTTATCCTTCATGGGGATACCCTATTGTTGATAACAAGCAAAGCCTGTAAAGGAATCGCAAGAAATTAATGTTCTCCATTTTATTACTGACCACGATGGTTTCCTTAATTGGCCCACTTAAAGGAAGTTTCAAAGACGCCTGATATTGATTGCGAGTAGAACATTCATTCCACCATGACATTGCCTGCATTGTTGAAATTCCATCACAAGGGAGAAGATTGCAATATCTAAAGCAAAACAGAGGAATGCAAACAATTGTGCAAATAAGTTAAAACTCTGTGTCTTCATACCTTTCCACTACATCGGATGCCGAGTCCATCGTAATTTTGGGGCTATCAACCGTTCCACCAGGACAAATTGGTGGTATTAAATCCGCTTCCCAAAATGATCTAATTGTATGAAGATCAGCATCTATTTTGTCCACATTTCTCTGCAAGTGAGCCGTGATAGCTTTGTTAACTTCTTGAAACTCGTCCAATTTTGCAGACAATTTGAAGAAATCCTTTTCAGGAAGCATGGCGTAAAATTTTGCATCCTTCTTTCGGGCCCTGCCCATGCTTTGGATGTAGGACGTGTAAGTTTGCACTGGGTCGAATCGAACCACAAAATTGCAGGATGGCACGTCAATTCCCTCTTCCAAGACGGAGGTAGCCGTCAACAGATTTAAGTTCTTGACACGGAAACTATAATTTAACATCAGAATGAGAGTAAAAGTTTTACAGTAAAACAATCCAGAATAATTAGTAAAAAATTAAGATTACTTGTTCAAGGTTTCTGTCTGTTTTCTGGCATATACACGCGACTCCACAGATTCAAACGCAGAGCGAGACGTACCAACGACAAAACCTGCTCGTAAGAATCCATGATCTGCCTCACTGTTTTTAGACAAGTCCTAAACAATAATATGCTTGTCAATTTGCATGTCTTGCAGTATAATATAAATATTCGCAACGATACCTTCAAATACCAGGCGAGTACTTGTGCAGTAGCTCGGCGATCCGTAAATATCAGGCCACATAAGCGATTTGATTCAAATTCACACTCAGGCGTTGATTCGAAGGCCTTGTATGTTTCCAAAATCTTCAAAAGACTCTTGACCTTCGGAGATATGAAGCGTAGAACATATTTCTTCTCGTCTGATTCATTGTCCGACATTTTGGTCAGGATATAGGTTCTGAAATGTTGAATGAAACGAATTAATTGCCACACTATATATATTACACAATTTCGAGACAAATTACCTCACGGTCTGGAGATGGTCCCGAACTTTTTCATACCATTTTTTAACGGATTCTGAATTAATGTCCATCAAACTGAATTCAATATATGCTAATCGCAAATTGACCGCAATGCAGGCACAATATAGACCTGTTAAAGGAATGTGAATTACAAATAACCCAGGCCATGTCGTCACCGGAAAGACAACACTTACCAAGATCCTTGTAGGCATGTAGTACGTCGTCCAATGCGACTTTTAAATCACCACTTATTGAGAGAATTGCAAATTACTTGTCTAATTTCCCATTAATTCACTTTCCTTAAAGTTTTATAAACTTACGGAGACGGCTTTATCTGCATCAAATTGTAGACATTGTCAAATGACTTCAAGCCCGGATCGATATTATTTGGGGAGACTTTAGCAGCTTGCATTTTTTCCTTTTTCCGTTGCTTTCGAAAGTCTTGCAATTCCTTGCTTAGATTCTCCATGTCGGAAATAATAGTGTAATCGATGTGATTAAAGTCGTGGTTGTCGGACACCATAACACGCTCAACAATTGAGCTTGTAGAGTGGCTATAAACAAAAAATGAAAAATGAATCTTCAACCACGGATAAGGCAATTTTCATAAGATTTTGAAATACTTTAAAACTTCTTCATAATCCTTGTACGTGATGGCAGCTGAGTTTAGGGCTCCTTCTAATTCAATAATTTTATTGGAAACTTGGCTCGGTTTGCAAGTGCCCTTTATAATTGTGGCAGAAAGTCCTAAAATTCTTGGAACTGGGTAGTTAGCCTCCATTTGCTTGGCACGTGCATATTCTTTCATTATCTGGAAAACGAATAATAATTTGTAAATTGCATTCGACATGAATTCAAATGAAATTTTTCATTACAAAGGCATCTTACATTATTCATAGGATGGTCACCGACGGCATGATGGCATTCGTCGAAGATCAACAGAGCAATCTGCGAAAGTCGAATGTATTCATGTCGCAGCATATTCAAAAAAATCATGGACGTCATCGCCATCACCTGTCAATTAAAATTAAACATTAAGCTAACCAAATGACTAAACAATACTTTTAAAATATGCTTCTCAAACGTCAAAAGTCTGAATAATGCTCTCCCAGCTTTCTGCGGTCCAGTAATCCACCCCCATGTCGCCAGTGAGATGGCGAACTTTGAAACTCGAATTGCGAGCAATAAACGAAGCTTGTTGGTTAACTAAGGGAATCGTATTCGCCAAGAAAAATACTTTCTTGCCTCCTCTACAAAAAGTGGGTCAAATTATGAATATTTTGAATGTGAACCATCGAATCAAATATCAAAGACGTTTACTTACGCTATGTCCGGTTGAAAGTGTTCAATCAGTTTTAAAGCGATGAACGTCTTTCCGGACCTGAATTTGAAACAAAGCCCGTTATTCATGCATAAATAAATATTTGTAAACAATATAAAACGCATAAAATTATACCCCGTCGGAAGACAAGCCATGATATTATGTGATTTTCCATATTCGATAAGTGCAGTCTGTACATGTCAAAATGATAAGAATTTTCCCAATTAAGTCTCACTCAGATCAACACTAACCTGATATTTCCGGTCTTCAAAGCAAATCTTCTTTAATTCCGCCTGCGAATTGTAATCTACAAAAGCATGAACAAATTGGATAAGGCCCTATTATCATAAGGAACTCCAT
This sequence comes from Folsomia manolachei, assembly GCA_036491905.1. Classification (NCBI taxonomy): domain Eukaryota; kingdom Metazoa; phylum Arthropoda; class Collembola; order Entomobryomorpha; family Isotomidae; genus Folsomia; species Folsomia manolachei. The sequence continues at coordinate 11,887 of JAAXNX010000266.1, forward strand.
CACCTCCACCTTCACTGCTTATATTAATTGCTCACCAAAATCCTGGTCCGTAGTGACCTTAAGGTAGAGATTACATCTCGAACAGTCGCAGCGGATAACCCTCATTTCGCCGAGTCAGTCGATAAGCTCAAGTGCCTGTAAGGCAATTTATTTCAGCGCAATTGCTTTACCTTACCATGTAGCAGCACTTTAAGGTAACAAAGAAGTAAATTACAAAATTCAGTACTTTGCTAAATCACAGACAAACGCCAAAAATTTAGCGAGGCTAGTTATTAATAGACGTCTGTCTGTCGCCAGCAGATTTTAGTCAGGCTCCCACCGTCAATTTTTGCAAAAACCTAAATATTTCGCATTACCCCTTTTCTTGCTAGTTGAAAGATTTAGTTTTTGCAAAATTTTTGCAAAGACTTTTCTGCACAAAGAATACTTTTCTACTTACATATCAGTGATATGATATCACTAACAAGTTATTAAATAGTACTCACCGAATAAATACGGTGGAACGTTTTGCATGAAATATAAAACTCGTAGAACAATGATTTCTTATCAATTCGTGGAGGATATCAGATCCAGTTCATGCCCTCAATTACGCAACATAATGCAAATACACCAAAAAAACTCAATTAAATCAAGTCATAACGAACGATATTAGCCACTTTAGAAATTTTTGATACTATTTTAAGATGATAAGTCTTCTCAGACTAGCTACTTTTGCAAAGAGCAAATTGAAGGATATTATGATTTACAGAATAACAATTTACTGAACATCTTTTAATGCATATTCCAAATGTAATATTCAAAATCTTTATCAGAATCATCCATGTAAAAAGTTTTAGCGCAAGCCATGAACAAAGGATAAATGCATTACAAACAAGTTTCCTTTACAATGTCTGATTCTGTTATGACATTACAAAGTCCAAAGTCCGACAAAAGAACTTTAGGCACATGCCGGTTACATTGGGATTGTGTTTATGTCCAGTTATTTTTTTAATTTATAAATAAACTGAGATTAAAATAAATCCGACAATTTCTTTGTTAATAAAAATCATTTTAAAATGATGTTCTCCAAGAATGTGGCCAGGTATTAAACATTTCATTTTAATTAATTCGATATGAATTTATAATACTGAATTAAATATGATCCAGGTTGACCACAACTGGACTAAGATCATTTTCAGTGTCCTCGACAAAGCTGGGGGATGTGGATATCAAAGTGGAGAATGGGATTAGGACCGTCACAATGAATAGGTGACAATTACACAACAATTGTATTTTTAGGTTATTTTCAATAATTCATGATATTCCAGGTCTTCAAAGAAGAATGCCCTGTCCACACAGGTTTGTGAGACGTTTCCTTATCCTATAAAATATTTTCATGTCCGATTATTATTGCAATTTCAAAATTATTTGTGTCTTCCAGATGTATGAAGAGATGACAAAGACGCTGTATGACAGTAATGAGGATAAGGAGACAAAAATTGTAGTTATCCGAGGCACTGGTGACTTCTTTACGGCTGGAAATGACATTGCGAGTTTATTTGAGGCTTATCAGAAGAAAATAGGGATAATGGATATGGGTTTTGCGTAAGTAAAACAAAAAAAACAGAGACAATTTGATAGATTCTAAAATTTTGATGTTTTTCAGAAAATTTACGAGAGGATTGATTGACTGCAAAAAACCTATCGTGGCGTTGGTTAATGGACACGCTGTAGGAATTGGGGTCACGATGTTGCCCCATTGTGAGACGGTATTTGCATACGGATAAGGTCAGGTTGGACATATGGACTTAAAATAAGAGGGATAAGAGTCCCAATTTTTATATGATTCATTATTACTACATTTTAGGCCACCTTTAACACCCCTTTTATCAAGCTGGGCATTCCTCCAGAGTGTTGTTCCTCTTATACGTTCCCCAGAGGTAAATGATCCAATTGTTAACATTTTGTACCTTATTGATTGAGTGCTTGATAAGACTTAATTTATTTTTATATGTTTGGCTCAGCCATGGGACATGCAAAGGTAATCAAGTTTTAATTTACGTATGCAATTACAGAATAACTCGAGTGAAATTTTTAACACACTTTTACAAAAATGTGACAACTAGGCTGGAGAAATGCTTCATTTTGACTCCAAACTGACCGCACAGGAGGCTTACTCAAGTAATTTAGTAACACGAGTTTTTCCGGATTCCGAATTTGAGACAAAGGCCTGGAAAAAAATTCATGAAATGGCTGAGCATCCTTTAGAGGTATCTCAAAATTCAAGCTACGACAATATTGCATTAGTGATTAAGTATTAAATTGTAATTTTGCGTGTTACAATTTCAGTCTCTGGTCCATTCTAAAGAGCTTCTGAGAGGTAGGGAGCGACAACTTTTACACGACGTTCATAAGGCTGAATCAGGTTTGTGATAGTTTCTCCGTACTTTCTCAGTACTAAAATTTTAATACATTATTAGATGGCGTAAACATGGACATAGTTGCAAAAGCAGTTATGAAGTTTATGTCAAAAACAAAGAAATGAGACCAATGGCTCCGGTCAAGCTTGGACGAAAAGTAACTAAAATTAAAATTTTATTATTTAAATTAAAATTTATGTCAAAGTTAAATCAAGAAATAAATCAGTTGCGTTATCCATAACACAAAACTGTATCGAAATGAGTTCAAGAATTATTTGCGGTCAATGAAAACCGCACGCGTTACTCATGCTTGTGTTATTTATGTCAAAGTTAAATCAAGAAATAAATCAGTTGCGTTATCCATAACACAAAACTGTATCGAAATGAGTTCAAGAATTATTTGCGGTCAATGAAAACCGCACGCGTTACTCATGTTTGTGTAAATTTATGTCGATTCAGTATTATTTCAATTACAAATTATACCCGTAGTTAACTTGATTCACTGAAATTATAATTTTTTACAACCGCAACAATGTCCCCAGAAGAAACTCCAGTAACAATTGAAATCGTTGAGGCTGGCGTTGACGAAGAAGGCTCAAACTGCAAGGGATGCATTTCCTGTTTTGCAAAATTGGGTTGCTGCTGTAAGTGAGCATTTTTCAAAAATTACTAGTATATTACTGATAACTCCAAATTCTTGCATATAAGGTAAATGTTGCGGAAACGGAGAAGTTCGCGCAGCCCGTAAAGACTTATCTGGAATAATCACGGATTGGCTAATAGATGCTAGCGTTGCAACGTATCACATTCTATTTCGAAATGACCCCACTGCCGGAATCTTGACGTATGCCATCGTCTTCCATGCCGGTCTCATTATAACTTTCTCCAACCTGGTTCCCAGCAAGCATAACAAGTTTGTCATTAATTTTGACACTAATTACGCAATATTAACCAACCAATTAATTTCCAAGGACGGAAGTACGTCTCATGAAATCCGAGATCTGGAAGATAAGCCCGTTCTACGGGGTTCTTATGTATATCCCCTCCTTTTTCCCGATATGCAGTGGAAAACTTCGACTAGAGTTTGCCAAACGCCTCCGAGACTGTGAACTTTGTCGAACGGAAAATACAGAGACAGAAATTGCAGAAATTCGGCAAAAGATGAAAATTTTCAAAGAGAAAGCATTATGGGATAGTTGCTGTGAAGCATTTTTCGAAGCATTTCCTCAAGCCGTGTTACAAATTGTGCTTATCCTAATGCCTCGACCGGATAGAAGATCGCCTTTTGGTAAAATTTTATTACAGCAAATTAATCATGTTCGGAATTCGCAATAATTTCGCAAAAAATGTTCGCCATAACTTCTAGAGTATTTTCCTCTTGTCACGGTATTTTTGGGGCTGTACGGAATAACTGGAGCACCAATCCAAGTCCTTACCGTTCGGAATAAAAATCTTTCCTGGAACATAGTGGATAAACTTGCGGCATATGCGAGCAACGGTACCCTTTTTTTCTCAACCTGTCAAATTTTAACAAACATAAGATTCTAACAAATTTTGCAACGTCTAACAAATTTTGCAACGTCTCACAAATTTTGCACATTACAGCACTTCGAGTATTTTCCAGTGCACTATTTATAGTTGCAATTCTAACGTTTACAAAAAGTGAGACAGCTTCCACCCTGACAAACACTCTTTGGATAACCCTGGCTGCCGTGATAATCTTTGGACTTATGGCCGGACTTTATATCATCAAGTATGAAATTGATCGATGTCTGCAAAAACCTGGAAATCATCCGATTGATGATGTCGACGGAAAAAGTGTGACCTTACCTGGAGCTGACCCAGCGCCAGTGTCCACCTTCCGTAAAAAGTGTCCTGATACCGTGATAAGCATTTTGGGTCTTGTTATAACAATTGTTAGCTTCTATTTTTGGGTGTCCTCTCAAATCTACCCGTTGGGAGTGATTTACTACGATACTGGAGCAGTGATTGGGTTTTACGTCATTCTAATGGTGTTAACTTGTATCGGGATTGCGGTTGGGAGACGGAAATTGGCACTTTATCACGAAATTGTCGCCGATATTCCGGTCTCGGCTTATAAAAGGGTTAAAAGCTGGATTTGGACAGGGTTTCGAAAATTGTTTTGTCCACCACCCCGATAAGCNGGTTAAAAGCTGGATTTGGACGGGGTTTCGAAAATTGTTTTGTCCACCACCCCGATAAGCAGTGTTTGATATTGAAGAATAAATGTCATGAAATTGGCCAAGATTGAGGTTTACATGACTCTGGATTGCGCTATAAAAGAGCTTTCCATGCATAAAAATGGTAGTGAAAGATTTTTTAAAGTTTCGAATTGCAAGTTTTTTAACACATTTATCTCATTTCATATAACAATTACACTCATCCTGAACTTTGCATATATATAATTGCATAATATGCACTTGACTAAACTACAGATATTCAAGGCCATCCAGCAACCGGGTTCAGTTATATGTAATGAACTATATATGTTATATATCAACCTTTAATAACACAACTGTCATTGCAGTCATAGTCATGGCTCTTAGCCCGACAATAGTTTCAATTTGTTAATAAAAATCGATCCCACGAATTCCATTTTGTAACAAAATATTTCGTCATTTTGCAATTTGACTCTAATCATGATTGCAAATGTAAAGCATTTGGCAGGAAGGTAAGACATTGCCGTACAAGGAATCATAAAGTTTAGCGACACTCACAAAATCTGAGTGAATCATGAATTTTATTTACTTAAAGGCTAAGCGCTTTTTCCAACACATCAGCGTCTTCCTTGAATTTGAGAACTTTCTCCATCTCCTCTATCCGAAGGGATGATGTCGACGTTAGTGTTGAAGGTGGAATTCGCACCATTAAAATGAACAGAGTAGCTAAACACAACGCTATCACGGATCAGGTCAGGAGGTCAACTTTTTTTAAGTTTGTAAATAACCCATTACGATAAAGACTTAACAATTTGGCGTTATCTTCCCAGATGTACCGCTCCATGGCAAAATCCCTGAATGAAAGCAATAGGGATGACACCACTAAAATTGTGGCCATCACCGGAGCAGGGGAGAAATATTTTACAAGTGGTTACGACCTCAAGGACCTAATTCAGGATTATAATAATCGAATCCCTGCCCAAGCTAATGGTGCAACGTAGGTTAATCAGGCAGTTGGCGAAATTTCATAAAGTAATGCAAATTTTAATGTGCGGAATTACTTGCATTTCTTATTTTCAGAGCTTTCATAAGTTCCTTGATAGAGTGTAAGAAACCAATAATTGCACTTGTAAATGGAGCGGCAGTAGGTAATTATAAGCTACTCCATTAATTTGACTTATTAGCCCAGGGCTAAAAATGAGCATTCATAGGTATTGGAGTCACTTTATTGGCGCATTGTGAAGCAGTTTATGCCAGTTCCACAGTATGTTTATTTTATCCATTATTTTCATGTTGCAAAAATTCGAGATAGCTACGAAATGCATGCGTTTAATAAATTCATATCTATTTGAAATCTAGGCACACTTTAACACACCCTTCATCAAGCTAGGCATTCCTCCAGAATGTTGCAGCTCTTACCTATTCCCAAAAATAGTTGGTCATGCTAAGGTTTGTGTAAAATAGGAATTTTGCAATTTTTTACATGAACTATTCTTAATTATGTCAATTAATAGGCTGGAGCATTACTCCACTTTAATGACACTTGGACAGCTCAGGAAGCTCAAGAATATGGTTTGGTGACACGAGTCTTTTCACCAGATCAATTTCAAGCCGAAGCCTGGAAATTGGTTAAACAAATGGCAGAGCATCCTGCCCAAGTAAAAATATAGAATTACAATATTTGTCATTATAAACCTTTGCCAATTGAATCTTTTTTTAAATGCAGAGCCTCCTACATTCCAAAGCCTTGTTGAGGGATAGAGAGCGTGAGCTATTGCGGAAAGTTTTTGCCGAAGAAAATTCCAAATTTGATATTGAACTTGTTGGACAATCAGCCATGAAACTTATAGCATCATCGAAAAGGAAGTGATTTATATTTAAAGAAATCATAAATTATATTAATAAAATAAACTTAAATAGATTAGTACATTAATTCATTTTGGATCAAATCTTCCCAAAAGTTGAGCAAGCTACCTTGTTACAAATGTTGAAAGAATTTTACCCAAAAATACATTACACGACGCTGAATACTTATACATGCAAAAAGTTTGCATGATTTTATTAAGCGTAGTAATTTATAAGTTATTCAATGCTGTCAGTATTTTTGTTTCATGTTATGTTTTTCGGAAATTATCTCGATAACAGATATCCATTAAATTTCTCCACTTGCTTTGCAACCCCTGCAAAAAAACACATACTAAACTGAATACTTATTATTCGCATTTTATTACAGTTGTGTAAAATTACCTGAATTCTGTCATCTAGCACACTCGGATGAAAGATGGAGACACGAAGTTTTCTCGCAGTTTTGAAAATTTTCAGAAATTCTGCCCTCTGAATCTCTCGTTCTTTTATGATTTCCTGTTGGAACCCAAAATCCATTCCGTTGTCACATTCTCTGGGGACGATCTTACCCACATAATTTTCATGCCACTCTTCAAATTCGGAGACGGACTTTGAAAATTTCTGAAATAATTTTTGAGCCTCTTTATAAAGCTCATATTTGCTCCCAACTTCCTCCAGGAGCTGATTTCGACTCGACATAATTTGGCAGAGTTGACCATCAAATTTATTGTTGGAACAGTCCTCATTGTTATTGTCAGCCACTTCTAGTTCCGGACTATTTCCGGTGAGTTCATGAAGTTCCGAGATTTTCTCCAAAATTTGCACAAGCTCATCAGATTCCTCTGGGGTGAAGGAGCGGAGTAGAGAATGGATAAGAGTCAGACGGGAGGATAGTTCGGATTCGGTTTTTATCAGGGATTTCTCCATTTTTCTGTGAAATGAAATTTCATATGAAATTTTTCGAGGTTTTAAAATTTCTAGAAAAATCAATTATTCCAAATAATTCACCTTAGTTTTGCCCTTGCTCCAGATAACCACTCTAATTTCTGTTGAAGCCGTTCCTGAACTGCTTCACAGCTTTCGAGAGCCCATTCCAAATCCGTTATTCTTCTTTTTAGCTTCTTTTCAATGTTTTTATGCATATCCGACAATTCTGTGATGGTTCGATTAATCCGGCGTTCGTCTGATGGGAGAAGTAAGTCTCCGTGAAGAGTTGTGAAGAGTTCTTCGGATTTCTAAAAAAAATATTTTGAAATACTTAATTGTTATTTTTGTTCATAACATTTTCGAAATAAGACAACTTACGCTTTGACATAAATCAATTAGTGAATGCTGATCCTCCACTTTGTCCAAATAGGATTTATGTCGCTCTAAAGCCCTTGAAATGGAGATTGGATCAACTGCCACCCGTCGGGCGCAAGCGTTGTCCAATTCTACGCCCAATTTATCCAAGACGTCTTCTCCTTTTAGACCAAATTCGTAAAATTCTTGTAATTTTATCTCGAAATCTTCCGACACTTTTGATATTGGGATTTCAAAATTGTCTGGTTTTCCTTTGGACAAAATTGTTTTTCCGTGAGGATCCGTAACGAGAATTAAGTCATCCAGTGACACGAGACGGCCATGTTTTATTTTGCATGGGAATGGTAAAGGTATTCCGGGTAGCTTCGTCTCGGGACAGTTTGATCCGATGGGGTTCTCCTAGATAAGAAGGAATTGATGTTGTCTTATCCATGGCTGGGTAAGCGTTGAATATTTCATGCACATAAAGCTTATCTTACAAATTCAACCCCGATAAAGACATTCTGATTGATTTTCCCAACCCATTTTATTGAGCCGAGTTGTGGGTTTTCAGAAAAGCAGACGGTTCGACAGCCGACTTTTATTCCGGATTCTAGTTCCTCTACAGACATGAGATAATGAATTTTACTACTCAATATACAAATGATAAGCTTTTCATACTCAATTCCACAATTCGTTTCCGGAGAAAGCTTCGTTTAGTTAGGCTGCACTGGGAATCGCTGCGAACTATGCCTACAAAAATTAAGTAGTTGAAAAATAATTAAGCTTTTGTAATTTTAAGTGTTAGCCTAATGCCACGGACCCCGACCAGAGCCGAAGCTACTTAAACTTGACCGATCTTCGGAAACGGTACGTCCGTGGAAGCTAAGTCTAAAGGCGGCTGGCGTTGGATGGTTATCAACGCCACACTCATCCACGGATTTTTGCCTAATTTTCAAAACATTACAATGAATTTTTTGACTATAGTTGATTAGATTGGAATTAGAAACAACCTTCGAAAAATGGCCATGATCACAATCACGACAAGATAAGTAGCAAGCCAAGCCCGAACTGCATAATGGAGATTTGCCTTCACCTTTACTTTGCATACCTGGATTATCTCTTACTAATGGTATAAAGTTTATTAGTCTATTGTGGCCTATACCTTAATCCAAGCCATATCTCTTATAATAAAATTACCTAATAAAATAACAATTTGATTAACCTGGACTTCAGTTATGTCAAATAACTTACTACAATTGGATTAAATGGACAAGATTAATGATATCCCTCGTACAGTCCCAACTAATTTTAGTCCCGCATAAACTGGGTATGCATCCACACTAAAATCAATACAAAACATTTTAGTCGGAGAAGACCTAGCTCAGTTAACTTAATTATTGCCTTGATCAATCCTTCATTGTTGCACAAGCTTATCCTGCTAGGTTTGATAAGATAAGAGAAAACAGGGATTTTCATGTATTAATTGTATTTAATTGCGAATGATGCCTCAAAATTGAAGGAATTATTTTCAGGCCAGGTTAATTTTTTTGTGTGAAACGAAGTCAATATGCATAACATCTGATAAATATCAGTAAAACAACTCTAAAACATAGCTTATCATGTTTAATGATTAGTGAAAGTGAAACAAATGACTAGAACATTTCAGAAGTCATGTAAATCTTCGCAACTGCTTGGGAGGCAGAATGACAAATTCCGAATAAATGAAACCATTCATAAAATAATGCCCCAAGATTTGAATCAGGCACGAATCACGCATTTATCGTGGCGTTGGTTTTGGAGAGTGGGTCGTTCGTGTTTGTGCGTAGTTAGTTTTTCCAAAATAAATAATGTTTCCCGATTTTACAGAAGCACATCCCACAAACCTCCTTCAGTTCATCATCAAAGGCATAAATCAGCAAGTGAATAAAGTAAATATTGCATTGGAAGAGTGGGAGGAACTCTGATAAGCTTTAGGTTGAGTGCGTGGATATTTTTACTTTAATGCGAGCAATAAACTGTGTCAATAACAAAATGTTATGGATTGGATGCAGCAAAGTCTTGTTATGACGCAAATGCAAAAACATAAAAATCCCGATGGTTAAAACTGAAATATACGAGTCTCCACGAATTTTAATTGTGAGACTAGAAATAGCAAAACGTGGACTGTCATATAATTAGGAAGTCAATGCATTTACTTGCTCATTTTACTGAGCACAATAAAAGTTGAAAAGACTCAAATGACAAAGAAATGGATTGGTTTCCAACTGGTATTTGGACTTGCTATGAGTTTACTAAACAAGCGGAACTGGAACTAATGGAAAACGGTTGCGTAGATCACACTACACAACAGAAAGAATGTTTATGATTATGTTAGGAAATTGGATCACCAAAAGTTCGTCAAAAACACATCCACAAAAATTAATGACGCCAAACCTCTCATGCAGAGATGGATGTCAACTTTGATGTAATGGGACCATGCGATGGTTTCTGAGCATAGTGAAATTTTCCGAAATGTATCAACAGACTGTAAGTGCCATAAAAGTAGAATGTAAAAAATAAAGTAGATTTGTGCAAAACAGAAAATGGGAATAATATTTTACGAGGATTTTGTCCAAGGGTCAAAATAGTCAAACCAAACATGCAAAAAAGGAGGAAGGGGACTTTTATAGATTTGTTTTTCATTTATTTTCCCCAAGAACAACAACTACTAAAAATTTGGCACAAAAAATAGTATTTCCATCATTTCTCAGATTAGAAGCAGCTGCATCACTGTACCACTACTGCCAATCTTGCGTAATCTGACATTTGACATTGCCATTTTTCTTATTGTTGTAAGAAAAGGTAAAAAAGGAATCGAGTAAATGTGTCAGAGTCTAACTAAACATCATTTGTGCAGATGCAAATCTCCGGAAATCCTGACTCAAAAACTTCACTCTATCCCTGTCATCTTTGTAGTACACATGTGTATACGTCTAAGTCTAGCTTGGCTTGATAAGACACAGTGAACCATTTTCAAAAAAGTTGGTAGATCGGGTTAACGAACGAGTTAGAAAACAAAAGGAGAGCAGATGGCAAATGCAGGAGTCATACATGCACGCCAGGATTTCGCAAGATATTTCGGGACATACGGCTTCCATTACGGATTCTCTACCATGGCACAGAATCTGTACGGATGGATCATGCTTTTTACGGGGAACTAACATATCCAGGCATATCGTTTATTGGAGGTTTTCCCGTCCTGTTACAGGTTAGAACTTTTAACAGCTTCGCGTGCCAGTAAAACGCGTTATTATCATTCCTGAGGCTGGAAGCGTCTTGACTTCAAATGACTGGGAGCGAGGGAGGGATGTTGGATGTTGACGTTGTTAAAATTAAATTTGCAAATCTACATTCGCATCTTGACTCATTCATTCGGCGACTAGCGTGTCATTCATTGGAGCCATTTGTTGGGGAGAAACATCGTTAAAAGGGCTTCTTGGTGTGGAAATTTAGTGGATTTTGACGGCAGGAAAGTGCAAAAATAATATTTTGTGGACAGAATACTAAATTTTGTGTCTTGAAAGATGGTGTTCATCAACAAACACTAACTTTGATAATTAAAATTTGATTTACAATTACTTGTAAAAATGAAATTCAGTATAAGTGATCATCGTGAGAACTCGTTCAAGAAAATATAATATTTGTGGCTAAAATATTTGTAGAATAACTAATTCCATCAAAATAAGGATCAAGTATTACACCCACCAGTGTCTTAAACTGTCAATTAGACTGTCCTCCCATTTTGCAGAGTTTTGTCTGTAAAAATGTGAAATTCTGTGTGGCCCAATCCTGAAGGGATTACCGGTAACTTGGCATTTTCTAGCAAATCCCAAACTTTTCATCCAGATCACATCATTCCAGCAAACTTTTGTGCTCCATTTGTTCTGCCCTACTCTAAAAAGACTGTGTATTAGATTTAGACACTAATCCAAATCTATCTTCTGCAAAAATAGTATCCCGTTTGTGCCTTCATCCAGAGAAAGTCAGCTCATTTTGTCCTTCATTTCGCAGTAAAATGAGTCTGATGGGAAGGTCGACTAAATAAGAGATGACTTCATCCCAGAATCCAGCACCAAGATCAGTTCGGCCTTCAGGATCACTTCTCTGGAAACTTTCTCCGGGCTTTCCTTGAACAAAGACAATATCACAACCTACTCCGGTCTCCCTATAGGACTTGTCTGACAATCTATGAAGGTTATATGCACGTAGAACTCCCGGATATTTCATTTCGGGGTTTTCTCTATCTGTTTTATTAACTGGCTGCGTGTTCAGACTGAACTTCAGTCAGACTACTGCACCTGGACAAACGGCTTTCCCTTGACATGCTACACAGCCACATTTACAATTTATTACGCTTTAGTGACGCAGAGTTAAAATCGATACCAGTTAATACACTCATTTTTTTAGGGTAGATAAAATTCACATTTTGAAAGAAATCACAAAAAGTGAAACGAGTGCAAGGTAACTCTTTTGTTGTAGTGATTGCTAAAGTGGATCAATACCGTTGTTACACAAAACTTTGCGGTGTGGTAATAAAGACAGTAGTGAGACACTAGTAGCAATAATACATGAATTTAATACTTAGACATTCGCATATACTTCCTTGTACTTCTCCATAAATTTTACCTGTCCATAACCTGCCAATATTATTAGGAGGTCTAATAGTAATAATTATACACTACTGACCACGAGTAGGAGTTCATAATTGGTTTATCCACGCCATAATACATTTTCTACACTGCAATCGTAGGCGAGAATTAAGGATTCCATTTACTCTGTCTCAAGTTCAAGTTCAAATTGTGCTGGCTGTAAAATAAGAATTTGTAAGTGGTGCTTACATAATTTCTTTGCATCATAGTCAAACAAAGGAATTAGACCACAGTTCAGTTTTTCTAACAAACATTGCCATTACCTCTGCAATACTAAATTGTAAGGATAATTTGTCATTTAAAACCTTTCCAACTAAAAAGTAGAGTCCACACAATTGCACATACTGACACGGCAGAAACATTCACCTTGAGCATTTCCGGTTACATTTCCAATCAGCTTGCTGTCCCATAAGTGTGTCAAAACCTGAAATTGTGCTAAACTGTAAAACAGCTCAGAGATGGATGTCCCACCCCCAAAAAGTATGGAGGATGACCAAATAGTCATGAAATCCCAGAAACAAGGAAAAAAAGCTGACCCTAAATCCGGCCGTATCCTTCCTCCTAGACCAACTCCGGTCAAACTAAATCGTGGAGAACGTGTTTGAGGTTTGAAGACCAAAGTGCTTGCCGTAGCTGCAGGGATGGTAAGCTGTTATCTTTAATAATATGAGTAAGGAACTAGATTCCTCTTGCGTCAGTGAATAGAGTGGAATGAATGTTTGTTGTTCAATTCTGGGAGGCACGCCATGTAATGCCCGTCTTTAAGGAAATAGCGTGTCTAATCCCGGCTTTTGTTGAAGTATAAAGAAAAACATTTAAAACCGAACTGGAATACGGGACGTGTTTACTTTTTCCTTGAACGTATAGTTATTCAGTCGGCGTTCTCAGTTTTGTGGTCACGCTCTTTAAAAATGTAAAGAGTTAGACTTTAAATGATAACAGACATTCGGTTAACTTTTAGTGTCATTCCGTTCATTCCTGACGATTCACAATGGTTAATACAATTATTGAGATTCGAAAATTACCAATTTGTTATAAAATAAATTGAAATTTTTAAAATGGAGGTGACTAAATCAAGTGATAAGCTTATTTTAGTATATCAATTTTTGTATTTTTGTTTAGGCAATCCCAAATCCGTTGTTAGATCCTTTAAAGAGCATTTTGGTCTACAACCGGCGAAGGTATGAAATCACTTAATATTAGCCTCATACACTCAATAATGATTAATTAGTTTAATTTCTAACCTATTTCAGGATCTACATTGATAGTGTCTTTTTTAGATTGCATTACGTATGGAGTGCAATTTTTTTGGTATTTTACTTATTTTGAAGATAAACTAATGAAGATAAACTAATTAGTTTTCCATTTCAGATTACTTTTGCAATTATGGTGACATCAAAAATTTATGTAGGGTGAGTAAAGATACTTTCTAAATTGCGAAATATTTTGCAAGTTTTTTTGAAACTTTAAGAATTATTAAGATTTGGATCCGAATTTCAGGGAACCCATAAATTGTATGGCTTCTCAAGATGTAAAAGATATTGTAAAGCAATTTTGCTTTATCCACGGGACTTTCACCCGAGGAAAGTTCGACAAGAAAGGAGGTTGGACGTATGAGCCTGGTAATAACCGAATATTTTGGAATTTTGCTATTGAATATTGATACAAAAAATTATTTCATGTTTTGTGTTCTTTAAACAGTAAAGGAGACTCGATTGTATCCCGGAATTCGTCCGGTAAGTGTTTTGCAAGATTCATTTTGACATGTTATATAAGTTTTCATTAACCTTAATAAAAATCTTAGGGAGTTGTCGGAGATTCCGTAATTTACCACACCTACTACCAATGGGTGTGGTGTGTATTAATAATTCAAGCTGTTTCCTTCTATTTCCCACACTGGGTAATGGTTTTGACGTAATTATTGCATAATTTAAATTAAATTAAACAATTTGTACCTAAAATTTCTAGGCTTGGGAAAAATGGGAGGGTGGAACAACCATGATGCTGGTTGGAGATCTTAATCTGCCAATGCTCCCTGAAGAGAAGAAGCATAAACATAGAAGAAAGATTTTATTATATTTGCGACAAAATCGTGGCTGCCATACGGTAAGATGCTATAAAGTAATAATCTGACAAAATATTAATTTGATGTATTAATTTCTATTAGAAATATGCGGTCCAATACGTGGCCTGTGAGATACTTAATCTTGTGAACATCGTGACACAAATTGTACTCACGGACTTCTTTGTAAATAATGCTTTTACCGATTATGGTCTCAGAGTAAGTGGAATTTTACTGTCTTAAACTTTTCTGAGTAGTTTAAAAATGTCTGGTGTCTTAAATTGTTCCAGGTTTTGAGTCTCACTCAAGAAAAGCCATATATGAGGTTTGCATATATTTTTTTTAAATTGCGAATCGTTCATTTTTTGTTCAAATTAATCAATGCTTCCTGTTTTAATATCCTTGATAGAGATGATTCCTTGGCCAGAGTATTTCCGACGGTTACAGCATGTCGTCTTGCAACCGGTGGCGTGGCCTTTGGAGCCCAAACTTATGACATACTGTAAGACCAAGTAATGAGCTACTCATCCATTGAAAAACCTTAAAAATGTAGCTTTAACCTTACAGGTGTGTCTTACCTATAAATATATTATCAGGTACGTTTGATTTTAGTATGAAAATGTATTATCCTAATGTTTGGTATATTTTATTTTAGAAAAAATTTACATTTTTCTGTGGTAAGTAAAAATGGATTTGAATAATAATTATTTTACTTGTGTGATAATCATGAAAATTTTGCTTCATCAGGTTTTGGTTCCTCCTCGTCCTCATCTGCACCTTGTACAGCTTAACGTACCGATGTATCACGTTAATTGTTCCGTTTAGAAAGTGGGCAATGAGATCTCGAGTTCGATTAGAAACTCAAAAGGTAGAAATAAGAATCTACTAAAATTCCCGTGATATCTATTAAACCTGAAATTACTATTTATAGGAAAGTGTGGACAACATAGTTTCCAAGATTAATTATGGGGTAGGTTCCCTTAAAATTAGAGTTTGACAAGCATAAGGAATCTCTGACTCAATTTCAATCTGCACCTTCTTTTTTACAGGATTGGTTCCTGATATACAAACTCGGTCAAAATATGGACAGTGTGACATTTGGAGATTTAGTAATAGACATTGATCAAGCCTTTAGAAAATCGGAGGATGAAAAGTTCCCAGATGAAGAAGTACATCTTGTCCTGGCATCCTCTGCCCCACGGCCTAGTGTGGACCATAGTCCTTACCATACAGGAGATTTCAACGCATAAACTTTTTTTTAAACATGGGACAGTGAAGCGACTCACATAAAAGTCTTTAAAATAACAAGTTGCAAAATTATGTGCAAATATTTGCGAATAATTTATAGTGTTCACTTGTGTATAGCCAAACTCGTCAAAAAGATGCCCGACCAACTGCCAACCCACGACACAATAATTGTGCATGAGAAGTGGAAATGCGGAATCGGTGCTAGTCATTACGCTAATTGTTTTGTTAGCAATAATATTTTGTAGTGCCTTGTAATTATTACCAATACTGGATCTGTCAAAAAGTCATGATACAAAGAAAGTATTTTGTGGTTGTGTAATGTAATGGTTTGTTAAATTAGTTATATGTTTTGTGGGTGTGTATTGTGAATTTGCGTGATTTAAGATAAGATATAAGTGGTGTGAATTTTATTATTTTAAACTTCAGTATTTCATGTTTTTTTATTATTTTGAAAGTATTAAATTAGTCTGACTGACTACCAACCTCATAAAAATTTTGTCTATAACTGCGACTATGAAATGTTATGCTAAATTGTGGCAAAAATAATAAAGGCGTGCCAAGCAAAGGGCGAGGTTATTTTCGATTTACTTGGACATTTTATTTGTAATTCAATAGGCATCATAAATATAAACAATTACAAGTTTGTTTAGAATTAGAATGAACGTTCATTAGTTGAGGGTCACGGATAACGCGATTATTTGTTTGGTACTAAAATTCTTCAATGATAAGCTCAAATGCATCCAGACAAAAGATTTATCTAGACAGAAGTCATTGGTGAGCTGTTTAAAATCTAAAACGGCAGTATAACTGTAATTGTGCGTGCTGTATGAATACAATCTTAAATTACAATTCCATTTCACACTTGCCAATCACTCATCAAAGTTGGTTATAACTGAATTAAATTATTATAATTCAGAAAGTTAATTTTCAATTAACTCTCCGTATTAATTAGTCGCTTCAACAAATCAAATTAAAAATCCGGACTAGCTATAAAATTCATTCTACTTCAGTCACAAACCTACTCTGCCAAATATCCAACAAGATGGCAAAGGTCGTCACGCTCTAGAAGGACTGAGGGTGAATTATACCGACATGAAATAAATGTCTGTGATATTTAATGTAATTGCATCCTCGTGTGAACGCGGACAGGATAAAATACGGACACAAAATTACAAAGAATGGATTTCAATTTCATTCTCTTGTAATCCGAGGCGAGGGTTTCCAATTCCGATTATTTTGCATTTTAATGTAACACTATAGAATGCACAAATCTAACTGGACTACAAAACAGTAATGGGACAAAACAGGTTGGTTAATAAAGTCAGACAGACTCTCAGACAGTTTTTACAGGGTCTGTTACGTATATTTACAAATGCAAATGTTACATCCAGTTATTTATGACGCAACACAATGTTTGGGGTTTGAAACAAGTAAAAATAGACTCCACTTGAAAACAATGCAGGAACTTACTTCCGATGGTTACGTGCCGGAAAAAGATTTTTGATTCTAGATGAGATCAAATGAATGTAGAATGGAGTCCATCCATCGCCAGCCTAACCAAGTTGGGTGCATGGTGCTTTTTTGTAGGTTCGAGGTTTAAGTGTCATAAAATTTCTAAAATCGTAAACTTTTTCTAAAATTTTGACAGATCAGCAGAATAGCCTTTTATGTTTTACTGTTTAAAGGAGTTGATGCTATGAATTTCTTTGGTTTGTAGTTGTGTGGATTTGTCTTGCTAAATATTCATTTTCATGTTATGTACAATGTCACGCTGAGTGGTACAAATTCGACTTAAACACCAAGTTGAACTAGAGTCTAGTCATTAAACTGGTCTTAAAAAGACATTTTATCTGGCAGAGTGTGACTTCTCCACCTTCACCATAATTAAACTTTTGTAAGAAACAAAACTCCTACAAAGGATCTCTTCTTTGGATTTACATTTCCAATTTGCAAATCTTAATTTACAAGACCATCCCCTTTCTGTGTTGTTTGTTTTCCGGCGGACATGGGCATATTGTTGTACCCTGTGTATTGCCAGTTGCTCGCTTATTGCATAAAATTAAATTAGTCACACCGCATCCTTCCTGCGTCCAAGCACGTACACAAAGAAAAACATTACATCCATTTTTAGCAAAGGCATAAAATTCTTACACAAGGAATCTTTGACTGTGAAGTGGCCTGTAACCAAAGACATCTCTGCAAATTGTGGTTTGACTCTGTAAATGTAGACGGCTTAGTTCAAATGCAGACAAATTTTAAAACCATTTGGATGAGTGGTCAAGCCTTTGGTACATGACTGGGCTGGGTAAAAACAACAAAAAATAAAAGGGTCAAGTAGTCAGTCACGTCCCATGTAGAAAAG
Source organism: Folsomia manolachei (assembly GCA_036491905.1). Taxonomy (NCBI): domain Eukaryota; kingdom Metazoa; phylum Arthropoda; class Collembola; order Entomobryomorpha; family Isotomidae; genus Folsomia; species Folsomia manolachei. The sequence goes on from JAAXNX010000266.1 coordinate 29,955, forward strand.
TTTATTAATTCAAATCCATTTGGCAGATTTCCATTTATGGCTCGTGCTCTAGCTAACTTACTATGTTTGGATAAGTGGTAGTCTGCTGTGTTTGGGTGGAGTGATTTTTCGTAACGAAGTCTGGTTTGTGTGAATGTGGGGTCATCGCTGGTTTGAAATTGAAATGTTGTTGGACTCAAGTTGACTTAAATGGTATTAGCTCATTTAACTCAGCATCATCGCACCAATTTAAATGGAGACACAATCCAAACTAAAACTAAATTAACCAGATCATGAGGCGAGAGATGTTGCAAAATTATGAAGGCTGACGGACAAATTGGCACATGAAAATATTTACAAATTCATCTTAACCTGATAGCGGATAGAATGAGGAGAACCTGTGCACGTATTTATTAAATTCTGACAATTTTAAAGTCTTTTTTAAATCAAATTACAGCCAGAGATTTACTGATGCCATTAACAATGAAGTTTTGGACCAAAAACAAAAATTTGTAATCAAAATCATTCACTTAATATTTATTGCTTGTCAAGGGCATTGCTCGAGAATACAGGGGATTGATCTAATTGGGTCCAATTTAATTGTTTAGTTCTGTCAGTTTAAAACAATAGTAGATCTTCCATGAACTAGAGCAAGTTGAACCTTCGTTTAGAGTTCATGCAAACTCTGTTTTCTGGATCATACCATTCAAAGTCTAGTCATGAATGTAGATGGATAGAAGAGATAAATTCGCTTTTGTACAAATTTAATTTGTGTTGAAAAAAGTCGACAAAATAGCAAGGGTGGCGTCAGCTAACTACTCAATTATGTTACATAGCCACGCACTATAATTTCAAGTCTAACATCGTTTGAAACCAAATACGAGTCTCTTATTTCTGCAAAATCTCTCATTTCTCATTTTTTTTCATTCATCTTATTCATGTAATAGAACTGTGTCTTATTTTGAAACTTTTTAAGTAGCCAGCCAGCCATTCTCAAATAAGTCGGACAAATGTGAATGACTAACTCCGTTCTTTCCGAGAACTTTTCGGTGATTTACTGATTTGACACTGACACTGTTTTAGATTTTAGTCAAGTTTACATTTCGGTTTTGACTTTGACTGAGATTAGCAAAATACCAAATCTCACTCGATCCTAGGTCTCACTCACAAACAACTTAGTAACATTTATTTTATTATGGGGTTGCCCTAATGGCGTCATATATCCTGTGGCAGGAGAGTAACCGTCATTGGATTCCTTTCAGTTTAGTTTATTGCTTTTAAACCGAGGGAGAGGAAAGGGTTGCTTGTTTTGTTACGTATTTGGGATGTTGGACTGAATGAGAGTTGGTTAAATTCATGGGATGATGTTCAACAAGCGTGGATTTACAATAATGCGTTCATGTAATGATCAAGTTATGTTGTTGTAGTTTAAAACTAGTAGTTTGTGGATTAGTTTTGGTTTGACTGTGAAAGAAGAAGAGAGTGCAAAATAGTGTAGAATGCTCGTTAAGGATTGCAATTTAAAATCTGGATTAATAAGTTAACCTATACCTAATCCTGGATTATTTGAGATTTTACAGTTTTTGCAGAAGCAACAAGTGCCCATTTTTTGGCAGAATGTGACAATGTGAAGGATTTTATTTGTGCAAAAATATCCACGCACTATAATTATGTACGTGAGCCATGTGCATGATTAGTTTGAGTACCAAACATTGATTCAAATAATACATTCCTTTGCATGCAAAAAGGCATAACTTCTCAAAATGGATATCTGGAAAAATTTAAAGGACATCGTTCGCGTAAATTATCGCCATGTTAGAACAACGAATTTTGTGTTCACACTCCATGCAAAAGTGACCGTGGTCATTATGGTGGGACTATCTGTCCTTGTGACATCTCGCCAATATTTGGGTGATCCAATTGATTGCATCAGCTCGGCGGATATCAAAAATGTAAATCAGAGGAAACCATAAATACATAAAAATTTGACAATTTCATATATTTATTTTCCAATGTCAGATAGCCGATAAGTACTGCTGGATACATTCAACCTTTACGAGAGGAAGATTAGATGACGAAGGGAAATGGGGATATGAGGCAGGCAAGGACTCGGAGATTAATATAAACTTTTAGTAATTTCCAACTAATTACAATTACTAATTTTTAATTCTTAGTGGAAGCCGAAGAATCTGAATTAAGTCCTGGAATTGTGAGTGAATTTTAAATATTAAATTGTTAGGCTTAAAATTAAAATCTCATCGCGTATTTTAGCGTCCAGCCGTAGAAGGCGACGATCCTCGCATTTACCACACCTACTATCAGTGGGTGTGGGCCGTGTTATTTATGCAGGTAAGGAATAAACCCTCTCTTTAAAAACATTTTTAGGTATTTTAAGGCTAAAAACCAATATTTTTAGGGTGGATCCTTCTACATACCGTACTGGATTTGGAAGATATGCGGTATGTCAAACACTTCTTGATTATTGGAAAAGTGATCAATTTGCAGAAGTCTGCAAAAACGATTTGCGAATAATGTCGTGCAATTTTTGTCTCATCTCTTTTCCAGATCGAGGACGCTTAAAAATGTTAGTGAGTGACCTTAACTTACGCGTGCTAGGCGATGAAGATAAGGTGGCCAAAGAGAAGGCTGCCATACTTCGATACTTTACCCCGAATCGGGGTCACCACACATTCTACGCCTTGCAATATGTGGCTTGTGAATTGCTCAACTTTTTAAATGCACGTAAAGAATCTTTACTAAAAATTGTAATGTTCATGAGTTTCGAACAATTTTAATTTCGAGTATTCTCACACCTTGTCCACCAGGTTATCTGCCAAATGTATTTGCTAAATATTTTTCTCGGCTATGAATTTACGAATTATGGCCTCAACATATTTGGACTGACGCAAAAACGTCCCTACGCCAGACATGATGAGTTGGCCAGGTAAGCCTAATTTTGTGTAATGTCAAAAACTTTTTTGCAATTTTTTATATTATTTTATTGTAATACTTTCAGAGTATTTCCAATTGTTACTGCGTGCCGGTTAGCTACAGGGGGTAAGTTATTGTTATTAAGTAATTTTCAGAGTTTTGAAACTTATATCTCTTAAATTTTGCAGGACCTGCCTTTAACTCGGTTGAATACGACTTAATCTGCATTCTCCCAATTAATGTAAGCTTCTTAATCGCGACAAATCTCCATCAAATACCAAACTTAATTAATCTTTTAATTTTTTTAATTTCTAGATTTTAAATGGTAAGACATTTTTTTATTTTCACTTTAGTATTGATCAGTTTTTAAATGATTGATTTATTATTATTATTGCAGAAAAAATATTCATCTTTTTGTGGTGAGCAAAAAAAACCAGTTTCAATTAAAACCAAGGGATGTGCTTATCAAAATGTTTATCAAACTGATTCCCAGGTTCTGGTTCGTGATGCTTGTCATACTTTCCGGGTTGAATTTCTTATACCGATTATTCACCATGTGCATTCCTCCATTCCGAGCAATTTTACTGCTTCGCCACGTCCGTCTAAGGAAAGGATATGATTTGGATGATCTCAAGATGAGCTACGGAGATTGGTTTATTCTTTACAGACTCGGAGAAAACCTTAATCCCATCGTTTTTAGTGAGTTACTGGAAGAACTGGTTTTTCACACGGGATTTGACGACGAGGAAAAGAAATCCCTGACAAAGGATCATATTTTGAAGGAGGACACAGAGTTGAAAAAGTCGAAAAATAGTCTTATCGAAAGGTTGTAATGAATATTGATTTTATTGATAATGTATATATTTTGTAACGAATTATATTGTCCTGCATACTTTAAAAAAAAGTTTGTGTCTAATTTTGTACGTGAAACAACTCCAGTAATTGGTATAAAATGGTTTAAATTAAATTTCACAAAAGATATCAAACCACTTTGCCATAAAATATGGACGACCAACAATTTTGAAAAAGAAATTTCTTACAGACAAGACGGTCAAGATTTCCATTTTAAAATTGATATCCATTAATGAGTGATCCTCCGCAATTGCGTGGTCTCATTGGGCGTCGTGCCAGGATTACGATTGACCACAGGGAACCGATTCCGACTCCCGTGAGAAGAGCTGGAAATAATGGAACTGCGATAGGTTTCTCCGCGCATAGTTGATCTTAAATTATTCCTTCGAATCACTTCCGGATTTGGAGTTTCCTCTATGACGGTATGCTCGTCATCCTTGGGCCTTAAAATGTAATTATATGTGATTAATGTAATTAAGTGTTATCATCCCAAGAGGCTTATCATGCAACAGTTTGATCATCAAACTTTGATGTCTTACTTGGCACAAATCGGACAATTCCAGAAACTCTGGTTTCTTCCAAATGCTTCCGCTCTAAATATTAAAAAATGTCCACTCTTAGATGCTAACCTAACAATTTCCCAATAATTCTTTGGTCTTACTCTTCCAAAGTATTTGGCAAATCTTCACCCAATGTCTCGGCCAGAAGGAGGGATAAGCAACCACCAATTATAGCGGCGGCACCAAGTACAATTAAACTAAGGGCTGGATTAGTCCTTCCCTGTTAAAATGGCAAAATTCATTTGAAATTTTTTGGGTATGATTTTTTTTTAGAAAATTCCAAGTTCTTACAATGGATGCCACAAACGGAGAAATTATGGAAGCCTAAAATTACACTTCTTTAGATATTCAGGAATAGTTGCATATTTGAACTATGTAAGTTTACCACATATCCAATAATGTGAATGGCGTTGACGCCTTGAGCTCTGATAACCGTTGGAAGAAGCTCGGCAGCGTATTGTAGACCAATATTGAATGCCACGTTGACAAAAAACCGACTAATTATTGCCTAAAGTGATGTAATATTGTAAAAAATTAGTATGTATAATATTACAGTACTTATTACGCGAGTACCATCACAAGTCCGATAGTCCGCACTAAAATAGTTGTCCATTAAACGGAATTAAATACAGAATTGTATTTTGCACATTGTTAATTCTTGCACATACTATCAGAAGGAATTGCTGCCGCTATAATTGATGCCGCTCCAGATAAGGTGAGTGAGCCAAATGATAACCATCTCCGACCGAAACGATCCAGGGTAAAAATTAGCAACATATCTGCCGGAAATTCAGTCATACTCGCAATTGTAAACATCCAAAACACATTCCAGTTCTCGTCAGCAAGATTTAGGATGTTTCGAGAATGTCCGTCATATACCAGAGCAATTACTGACCTAAGAATATTTTTAATAATTTGCAATATTTTAAACAAATTCGCAAAACGTTCATGCTGAAAATTTTCATGTAGCTTATCTCACCAAATTAGAACCAGCAAAATAAAGGTTCGTCGAAGTCTCGGGGTTTTTAAGGCGGCTGTAAATGATGCTTCTTCGTCTTCTCCTTGCATTTCGTCGTACAATTTTTTGGCATCGGACTGCATTATGAATCAATTAAATTGGAGGTTATTTTGCACTCGCAATTTGTGAAAATGGAATATTTCCAGTTATTGGAAACATACCTCAAATTCTACAAAAACCCGTTCATCAACTTTTTTCCGGTTTACTTTAGCAAAAGATCGAAGAATATCGGTAGCTTCTCTGGTAAAGGAAACATGCATATAATAAGTGCGAATTAAAATTTTGCAAATAAAAGATTTTCTAGCTGAAGAAAGTTTTTACAAATCTCCACTTTCTCCTATACATACTTTGTCCGTCCTTTAGACAGAAGCCATCGCGCACTTTCTGGCACCAGGAAAAGGGCAGATAATCCTAACAGCATGGGTAAAGAAATTGCCAGTCCGTAAACTTGCCAATTTGCCAGCCACACAGCAAGCCAAGGTAAGATAAGTGTTCCAAGGGTGTAAAATACAGCGATACTTTATAAAAATACCATTGAAGTCCAAATATGCAATTTAGAAAAGGTTATGATTCCTAACAAAATGGATACCATACCTCAAATTGGCCACAAGCGTCCGATACGTCGGCCCACAAAATTCCAAAACTATTGCGA
>JAAXNX010000267.1:0-35834 GCA_036491905.1 Folsomia manolachei
CTTTTACTTTGCTTTCTTCCTTCTCCTATAGCAGAGTGAGATATGGTTGATGGTAGGTACTCAGCTCGGAATTACTTTTGTAAATCTCCAGGTGAGTGAGGTAGAGGTGTCCAAGTCTCCTCTTTCCAGATTTAAGGATTCTTTCTCTACATAAACGTCATAGTGGAGACAATCCTTGCTTTCTTTCAAAACCATTTGGCGGAATATTTATGCCAATTCATGGCGTTTGACTGTAAATGAAATTGCCGAATGCTGAGGTAGGGATTTCGCCAGGGATTATGAATAGGATTCCACTGCATCATCCCGTTTTCTCCTTTTAATGTATCATATCTGTGGGAATGACATTCATCCTGGTTGGCTTAATAGGGAGAGATAATGAGAATTAACTGCTTTTACCACGAGTAAATGGATGGATGGATGGATGGTGCTTAGGCTGAAATTGAGTGGAATAGGATCAACTTTAAATACTTGGCTGTCTGCTGGATAAGCTGGAATAAATTGCTCCTCTCCTTCTCTTTATTGGACTCGCCTCAATTTGGTCTAGGGACAGGTGATTGCCTGATTTTGCTTCCCTATCACTCATCCAGGCGACGCTTTGTTGAAATATAGCTTTTCAAGTATTTGTTGTTCAAATTGTTCCTAGAAACTTTTCACCCGACAAATAGAACACACTCTTTCCAGTGAAATGGGTCGATAACTATGTTCCAATTGGGAGGAAGTTGTAGAGAAAGTTTGTTGTTTGATAATTTACTCTACATGGATCCTACTGGGATTGATGGCTTTTTTTGTCTCCTCTCAACTCAACCCATCCACTTGTTACACAAGACTTTCATCTCGGTGGACTTTCCCCTTTATTCCCACTGCTCCGAGTACATTTTGAGCTACTCAGATCATGAATGGGAGCAGATGAGGCTGGGATTGGTTACTTTTCTTATTATTTTGATTCACTATACTTTCCCTGGATGTAAACTAAACTGACTCAGATAATGGGAAGAAAGGAGGAACATAAAATTATGCACAATGGGATGGACACAATAGCAATATGAGAGGTTCTACCAAATATCTGTGGCCAGGAGAAGAAGGTGCGTGGGTGTATTTATAAATAGTTAATCCTTCCTTCCTTCCTTTCCAAGAAGTTGGCGAAAGTGTAGCAGCCCGAGGGAGTTGTATCAATTTTGGCTACTTACCCTCAAAGAAAGTCCCAGATCTCAATGAACTAGAGTGAAATTCTTTCCAAGATGAAAGTCCAATCAGAGAAAGTTGTTTCTCTTTCTGTATTGCTCATCTATTTGTGGTTTTGTGTTTGTGGGGTAATGATCCTGTTCCATAAATCCAAACTGAAGTCTTGTTAGCTGGGGAAGAGAAGGATAACATTATTTTATATGATCCCAACACCACAAAATTCCAAATCTTTTTGTTTTTCTCCCACCACACCACCAGCCTCAATTAGGTATCGGCTTTCTCCGCAGTTTATGAAATAACTTTCGTCTCAGCTTTCATCAATTTGTGATCAGAGTCAGCTTCGGGAGAGGTGAGAGTGGGTCATGTTTTCATATTTGGGAGGAAAAGGCCTGGGTTGGGCATAGAATGGTAATTTATTTGGCGTGATTGGTTCCTGGAGTCCACCTATTTTTAGATGCAAGTCATTCTTTGGTTTAACCAAGTTGGTTGGCGTGGGTTTTTGTTACAAACTTTGTACAGGAGAGATTTATAAGTCTTCCAATTGTGAGGCAGGTTATTACGATAATAACATGGTCATTTGCTGCATTTAAATTGGAGAAATTTGTGAATGAACTCCGTTGACAGTCCGACCGAACTGACGACGTCCTGTTTCTTGGAATGGAGGATTTCGTGGAATGGATGTAAAAGAAGGTTTAAGTAATCTGGCTTGGATTCCTTACAATGGTAGCTGTGCCTAATCCCTGTTTTATAATCGGGTTGCTGGTTATACAACCTCACGTCCTTTTATGTCTGCCCGGATTAAATTTATTTCTTCTGGTAACCAGACTCTGGTTACCCTCTCATCCAGAGATGAGGTAAGGTTGCTTAGTTATGAGATGATGCCTGACTGAGATTCATGAATGGCCAACGAAAAAAAACCTGTCAGAGCTGGAGTTTTCTCTTTTCTCCAGTGTTTCCTGGAGTGAAAGTTGTTGGATGACAGCAGGATGCATTCAATTGTGAGGTGGGTGGACGGATAATGGAGTTGATTATAATAAAATGTCTTGTATTGTGAGGAGTCTTAAGGAAATTGGGAAGAGCACATATCAAAGAAGTACACAAGGAAATTGTTGTCGTTGCATAAACAGTTTAGACATGTACATAAACTAATGATTGTGTAACTCTCCTCCAGATTTGTGTGGGTAGATGTCAAGGAAAAGAGTTTGGATATTTGTTACTGGGAAAAGATGGAGCTAATTGCATCAATCGTTTTCCTTTGCTTGGAATCAATCCTTTTTCCCGTTCTCTAGTTATTTGTATGTTAATTGAGTCACGTGGATGGCCCCTGAGTGAGTTGAATAACTTGTGGATGTCGAATTTCAAACAAAAAATGGTTCTCTATTACTCTGTTAATTTGTGTTGTTGCTGGGACCAATTACTCGTAATCAGATTGGTTCATATTTCCAAGAGTTCGGGTGCATTTCATCTTCAAAGTTTTATAAGAAACCCCTTTTTGAAGGAACATGAACATGACTGACTGGACGTCTTTTGAAGCGTAATTAAGCTGAATTGTGCACAAATTAAGCGTACTTCAAAGAAGGATCAGGATCAAAGACGTAGTTTGAAGGGAAGCTAGAGAGAGACGGAGAGTTGATGAACAGAAATTGAAATTAGAACAAGTTTCTTTACTCCAGAAGATTGGAGTTGTTTTTCCTGGAGAAAGTTAAGCCTTTCTCTTCACATATTGAGAAGGAAGGGAATAAGGAAAACAGCCACCTGGCCGGGAGGCTGGTTGGTGTTGTATCAGGACTCGTGTGTTGCCACCTGATTTTAAGCTGATTGATTTAATTCCTTGTTACATTTCCCAAGTACCTATTCCCAACTGAAGGACATGTTTAATTTCCTGGTTATTCAGCCACTGCAGCTCCAGGTAAATAAATAAGTGGCAGTTCATGTTTAGTAAGAGTTTCACATTGAAATATTGATGCGTGGGTGGCCAGAGTTTGGTGTGAATTCAACTTGCGATTCCTAATTTGATAAGATTATGGACATGTCAGCATAAATTGTTTGATTGCATTGAATAATCATGACACAAACTAAATTCAATTTGCAAAAGCAGCAATAAACTAATTGAATACTTGACCTCATCGGATAAACATGGGAGCAAAGGAATATGTAATGAAGGGAATTTCAAATATCCGTCCAATTGTACCCTTAATTAGGAGAGGATTGGGTGAAAGCATTATTCTGCAATCTATTGAAATTCGACGCTTTCTCCACTTTCCCTTGTATCCAACTCATTTTTATGTTTCGCATTGGAATTGAAATGTATTTATTTCCAGAGTAGGAATTGCATTGGATGGATTGCCATTAAATTGGAGCATGATTTGCGGTTGTGGTCGTTAGTTTGTTGAATAGAAAAGAGCATTATTCCGTTCGTCTACTTACTCCAGAGTGAGTTGTTGTTGGATGGATTTCAACTAATTGAAGTGGAGTGCCTCGAAATACAAGGAAGGCAGGCAGGGAAAGGAATGGCTTTCCAACTAAGACTTTTGTGCGCACTTTCTGATACTAGAGCTTGGGAGGGCAGCCTGTGCTCACCACCAGTTGCTTTCACCTGCCTCCCTCCAAACTTACAGCTCACTCACTCAGTTGTCTCATTCATCTTCTGTCCTCACACCAATCACACCGGTCTCACTACTTTCTCCACTTTCTCCTCTCAATTACACAGACATTAACACGTCAATTAGAAGACTTTTACGGAGAAAGGAGACAACTATTTAACATTGTAGTAATTAACTAGATAGCGTACTCTACACGCCACCTCTAGATTGAGCTTCTCTGGGTGACAGATAACGTAAATAGATTACTCTTAAAATTGTGACTGAATTAACGGGTCCAGGTGTGGGGTTTCTGAAGCGGAGGTTATTGTAATTAAGCCATTAACTCTGCTTTTGCAGCCGATTCTGGTTTTCTCTGACCTGGTGAGAGTAATTATTCCTCTGAGAGAGACATAATAGTGTCGAGGTGAAGGTCTGAATTTACTTGTACGTGGAGAAAGTTGTGGCTCATCCATTACATTAATTGATTTGGTGGGATGATGGCAACACAGCGCCGTTTTTATTATTCCTTCGCTACGGCGGAACACCTGCAAAATCGGGTTGGTGCCACTTTCACTTTTACTTGGCTTGTGTTGGCTTTCTCTACTTTTTTGTGTCGTTCGGAATAGCTGCACCACTGTTACCCTAAATAAATGTGTCATGCTTTCTTTTTCTGATTTATTCCTGACTTTCACTGAAGGGAAGGTTGTTGTGGAGATGGTGTAATTTTAGAAAGGATTCGGAGGTGCATTTGAGTAATTGCATGGATGACATAACTGGTGACATGTCATATCCTCTGGATTTCATAGTCTTTCACCTCCCGGCTCAACTCTGTCTATTTGACAGAGGATGACGTACTTTCTACTTTCTCCCGGTCTAAAAATAAAAGTTTGCTCATTTCACAATTTCCCTGGGTGCCCAACTTTCCCTGGGTCTGGGTCTGGCATATAATTAAGAGCTGTCCACTAATTTATAAAAAAGTAAAATAAATTACATCCGATTCTATGCTGGAATTACGGGAATATCGAGTTGAGGCCAGGTAACCATGGCAACTAGGTTGCTATGGTTACCTGGTCGGGCAATATTAAATGAACCCTTTTGCATAATCAGCCTTTGGGAAAGGTAAATCGACTTTTTTTTACCTTTTTCATTGTATAATGTGGTAAACTTGATTTGAGAAAGTTGGATCTTGAATAAATCCTAAAATTTAGTCAGATTTGTGAGTAAATGAGATTTGAGGAGAAAGGAAAGGTAAAAAGTTTTGAAAGTCACACTGCTACCGACTCCCTTACAAAGTGAAAGTAGCTTCTCGGCCCCTTTCACCAAATGAAATCAAAGGTTGCTGCTGGAAGAAGGAGAAAGTTTCAACTTCATCTCCTCGTTGTGCCGGAGGGAAAAGAACTTGACTTAGATTTACTCAGTGACTACTCACTACCTAACTATTTACGGTTCTCACTGACTTTCTCCTATTCTCTATCACTTAGTTCTAGACGAGTTACTCATTTCCCATCTTTATTTATGAGACGACTCACAATTCATCACATTCCGGCATCCAAACCCAGATATTTTGGTTGTATCTTTGTCCCAGAAAATAAATCGGTTTTATTTGTACAAAAATGGGAAATGAAATAAATAAAAATAGAATCATTCCTCCTTGTCAACGTCAACTCATTTAATTTCTGATTGCTGGAGAAAGCAAGCCCGGCATTTCTGCAGGAGAGGGCTTACTCCTTTGGAAGAGAACATCGGAGTTGTAGTCTGCTTAAAGTATAACAAATGCAGAGCAGGATAATAGAAAAATATGAAAGCTTTTCTCTCATTCCATGTATTTCTTTCTACCAACTAATCTCATTCCCATGATTTGTAATATCATTGGCTTTGAGGAATTAAATACTAAAATACTATTCTTGTCTTCTTTCAGTCGTTGGAGAGCACTCGGCGCATGTTGCAACTGTGTGAAGAGGTAAGTAAATATGTTACAGGTACAAACTGGGCCACCCACCACGCCCAGTGCGGAGAATTGATTGATTCCAATGGGGCTGACTGCCTTGGGTTTCCTTTTATGATGGAATTATGCATTGAATGGATGTGAGGAGTGGTTTAATTATGTCCCTACCTGTGGGACACCAAATGGAGATGAATAGAAAGAAAGAAAGGAGTTGATAAACCAGGGCAAGGAATGAAAGGTAGTCAGCCACTGGTGGGTAGTTGTGGAGAGAAAACTGGTTTCGGAGAAAGGAAGGAAATGGGAAATATAGAAAAAATAGATGATGCCCGTGTGAATAATGAATGACAACCTCCTGTCCGGGACTGATGGCTGGAGGAGAGAAAGTCCTGGATTCTTGTTGTTTGTCTTGTTGGCTGGTGAGCAAATTGGAAGGGATTTATTTTGAGTCGAGTGCCGTTGAGATTTGTGGATTGAATCTGAGTGAGAATGTCAGCCTGGGAATTGGATCCCATGCAGGTAGAAAGTAGAGAAAGTAAGGAGGGAAACTGGTTTAGAGTGGAATCAACTCCAGGTGGTCCTCATACCTTGGGAATGGCTACATTTCTGGAAGCATTGATCACATCATGGAATGGGAATGTGATCACGTGATAGGATTAGAGGCATCCGATTTTATTTCACTTTTACTTTATTTATATTTTACTGTTTCCGGAGAAAGGAGGGAAAGTAAATACAAAGGAAAGCTGTGAGTGACAAATCATTTGTCACAAATGGGAGGATGTGACGGAGCCCAGTTTGGTTGGAATAAAGAAAGAAAGGAATGGATGGAAATGGAATATTTCTTGGAGCTGGTGAGAGTGGAGACCTGTTGCATAAAAATATGACTCCCTTCTTCTTGCCCCACTTACACCCACTCAACCACTTTCTCCTGTTCTTTGGTGTGGAAATAGTTTAAAAATAATAAAAGTTATTGATTTCTCTCCAATGTCTCACAATGACGTGGGGCTTGGTTTGGAAATGTCACGGAAAATATTAACATTTTTCTATTCCTTGATCTCATTTTACGCTGCATTGTTCAGAGCAAGGAAGCTGGAATTCGAACACTGGTCGCATTGGATGATCAAGGAGGTCAGTACTTGATTCACTTTCTAAATATTTACCTGGCAAATAAAATCCAATTGTTCAAGCTGCATGCCTTTCCCTGTGTCACCTTGGATGGAACAAGAGTTTTGAGGACCTTGTCCCATTTCGCAATGCTTTCCCTGCAACCAACCCGCACTGCAGCATAATTCCATCATTATTTTTATTTTGCTCTTGTTCAACTTTCATGTAAACAAATCTGCCTCAAGGCTAAATTACCGTTTTTATACCCGCATGAGCTGATTTCCACAAATGACTCCGTTCCTTTGCTTTACCTGGATGGATGTTGGATACAATTCTGGAACATTTGACAAGCTGTGTAGGGATTCTCTATGTAATGAATTGTTGATGTACAAAGAGTTGAATCCGTAAATATAGTGAGCTTAGGCAGACATTCGTCATAAGTCAAGATGGGAATTTATGTGGAGTGGATTTCGCAAGGTTTCCAAATAAAATCTGCTCCGAATGGATGGATGGATGGATGGAGAGAGAAAGCTGGGAGGCTCAACTTGAGTGGTTTCAGAAGCTTTTCAGAGTTTTGTAGTCGTTCTAGGAAAGACAAAGAAATAAAACATGGCTACTCAACTTTTGCAGTATTTATCAAACAAATAAATGGCTTTATTTGAGAAGAAGAGAGGACAGGGTCAATAAAATCCTGTTAATTATAACGACAAGCTCATCTTTAGCTCATTTGATAAAACAATCCAGGCTCGGTTCTAGCCTAGAGATACCTTTCCAAGGTGACCTTGACTTGACCGGTTGACCTTGACCATACTGACTCTGGACAACCTATGAACTGTCCTTAACTCAAGAGGAGGCAGATTCTGTTTATTTCTGTCAACTACGTACTTCGTTCCGGATTTATTTTCGGGAAAGAGGTTTCTTCTCAGAATTTTGGGTTTGAAGTCGTCTGCGCCAAGGTTCTCTTGAGTCACTGCAGATTTGTTGAGTAGAGGTCCACATTAGAATGGATGAGGAATCCAGTGACTGGATCATGTTCTCCTTTGTTGGGTACTCATTGGATTTTGATTATTCTGGAGCAGAGGTCGGTGGTCGGGCAGAGTTCCATTGTTTTAGACGACGTATGTGGCAGACTGCCACTGGCACTGGAACTGGGTAATGATCAAAGACTTCCTTTGTTTCTTGTTGGCTGGGTAGGCAATCGGCCGGAGGGGATGATAAAATGAGTCGAGTTGTTGAATAAGCTAGAAGTAGAAGGTCCTGTAATAGAGAGGAATGGATTTCCTTAAAACAAAGACAAATACATTTACGTAAGCTGGAGTACTGGGAGTCAGTCAGGGTCACGTTGGTCTCCTGGTGATGGAGAGCAAGTCATGGAGTCCATGACTCTGGAAGTACTTTCTCCACTGATGGGAAAGAATTCAAGGAAATCTGTCTGGGCTTGGATTCAAGAGATTGAGACATTTCTGGAGTCAGTCTAATCAAATAATGGTGTAGAAAGTAGAATGGAATGAAGACAAATGAGCGTCATCACGGGCACTGGAAAGGGATGGGAAGCTTCCATTCAGGAATCCACGGAGTTTATTGGTTTTAGGTTGCGTGCCATTTAAATAAAGACCATGTCACAACTACTTTCTGTATCATTTGTTCTACGACGTGTCTCACGCACATGCAATGATGGGGACGGAATTTAGTGTTTTTTATTATTTTTTTGATTTTATTTTTATGCTTTTTTTATTTGTGTAGTCTCAAGATGCAGGAACAAAGACTCTGGATATGTTGAATACGCAGGGCGGTATGATTTTATTTTGTTTTAGTTTTTAGCGTAATGCTCCTATTTTCAAAATCTATTTTCAACTATGTAGTCTCAAGATGCAGGAACAAAGACTCTGGATATGTTGAATACGCAGGGCGGTATGATTTTATTTTGTTTTAGTTTTTAGCGTAATGCTCCTATTTTATGTTTTCCGCAAATTCTACCACTCGCTAATTTATTGGGTTTTGTGTTTGTTTATTTCTTTCTAATTTGTGTTTGGATTACAACTTTTGGTTGCACATAATATAATGCTAACACTTAGGATAAGTGGTTAAAGTTAATGCTTTTATTTCTGGGATGAAAGTTATAGTTTGGGTTTGATGGGTGAACAAATTGCAGCCAAACAGATATGAGGAGTAGCGTCAACCTAGATTTACTAGAAATGTGTAGTGTTTCAAAGTTGAAAACAGATTTTGAAAATATGTCGCTCTTAAAAAGTTACCGGACATATCCGATAAGACAGACGGACAAAGCGTTGTCTAGAGAAAGTTAGAGCAGCAGCCAGTAATTCAATTTGTTCACGGACTGATTTACTTGTGCATGGATTCTGAATAATTTAGTGGTCACTTAACCAACATAGCTCGGTTTCTCCTGCCGAGTCTTGTAAAGTGAAAGTTCATTTCCTACTTTCACCCAGCCAGGGAAGGAATGTTTTCTACATGGGTCCACTGTCGGACCGCATTTTATTTTCATTTTCTGCCCTGCCAAACTTTCCCCACGCAACAAGAGAAAGCTTAGTCCTTGGGAAAACGACGTGCCAAATTATGACAAGCTGTTTCCAATTTGTGCCTTTATTTGGACTTTTACTTCTGCAGAGAAAGTTGCCTTGTGTGATGTTTCCTTCTTTGGCTTATGTTGCTTTCTCCTCCATAATTCATTGTCTCTCTTAGCATAGAGATAGCTTCGATGTCCAGCTATGTACACCGATAAGTGAGTGTCATTTCACAAGCCATTCCTGTCGTCAAACCGCCTTCTTTGTTTTCTTTTCCTTTCTAAAAATATGGCTGGAATGACAAACGCTTGAAATAACTGGAGGTTGGTTGAATATAAAGCCAGAATTATTGTAACTGACGTGTCTTTGATATGAGCAGAGCAACTGGATCGAATTGAGGGAGGTATGGACACAATTAACAATGATATGAAGGAGGCAGAAAAGAATTTGACTGGGATGGAGAAATGTTGTGGACTCTGCGTCCTTCCCTGCAGCAAGTAAGGAGAAAGCATGCATATTTCGAATAATGCCTTACTTTCTGAACTAATTGATATATTTCTTTCCTTGCTCTTTCCTGGAGGACGAGTGGTTTTAAGGAGGACTCCTCCACGTGGAAGGGTGGGGATGATGGTCGCGTCATAAATAATCAGCCCACCCAACAACGATTCCGGGATGAGGCATCCACCAACGGCACTGGTGGGGGTGGGGGTGGAAATGGGAATGGCTCGGGAGGACCCTACATTCAAAAGTGAGTGGAGAGAGGGATTTATGACGGAAATATTTAATTCTGTTACTTTCCAGGATTGTTGGTGATGCTCGAGAGGAGGAAATGGATGATAACATGGGACAAGTGAGCACTATGATTGGGAATCTGAGGAATATGGCCATCGACATGGGGACGGAGATTGAGGGACAGAATCGTCAAGTGGATAGAATCAATCTCAAGGTGGGATAAGTGACAATTAAATACATAGGGATCCTGGTCATTCTCTAACTGCTTTGTCTTATTATTCAGGCTCAATCCAACGAGACGAGAATAAAGCTGGCGAATGATCGAGCCAACAAGATACTTACCAACAAATAATATAATAAAATTGTGATGGCTATGATGTTCCTCTCATGGAGGGGAGAGATAATTACCAAAGAGAATGACTACTTGAACATAGATAGGTGTCCAGTCGGCCTGGAGAAAGAGAGAAGTTACTGGAAATTAGTTTATTTTGTATGCGTATGTGTGCTGGCTGGGAACAGGATTAATTACTAATATAAAATAATTTATTTGCTTGCGGCTGAGCTGACTATCTTAACTACAAGGACACACCACACCAGTTACTTTTAAATTAGGAATTCGAACCCTGCTTTAATTATGTAATAACTCAAATGAAGCCACAATCCAAGTGATACATAGTAGGAAATAGTATTTATGTAATGTGTCAAACATATTTATGAAAAAGTTTAAGATTTATGGACAGATTTCCTGCGCTAGTTATGACTAAAATGTAAATTAAAGTAGTTTAGCTTGTAAGATTGTTAGAAACCTGAACAAAATCCATCCGAACATTAATTAGAATTTAGAAATTAAACATTTAAATATTACTCTGGCTCCAAGAGAGTTACCTGCCTCTGCCTCCAGCACAGCGAGTACCTCGACTGACCTCACTCAACTCCCGCACAATCATCTTCTGACTCCTCTTAATACAAAAAATAGTATACGACTCCGTGGAATCTATTCAATCAAGAAAATTCATATCACGCTCCAATCCTTTTAAGCCGAAATGGAATGCATTTTCCAGACTATAAGAATCCTTCAATTACGAAAACACAATCTATCCAAAGCCACCTGCAAACAGATCAATCCGATGACAATACACACATCCACCCACACACCACACCTCTTTCTACCTTGTCTTGCCAAAAAATAGGAACTTTACCACTTTCAACCTGAGCTTTATCAAAACTTGAACCAATCCAATCGACCTCAACAAACAAACTATCAAATTGTAATTTACAATCCGACCTTCTCGCCTTTTCCTCGCCAAAAAACATGTCTTTTCCTGAAATTAAAGGCTTTCATGCTGATCCTACTATATTTAAATTATAAAACTACACTGGGTTCCAGTGACTGGAATATTTACTGAATTATTGTTCCAGCATTAAAAATCTTTGTGACTTGCTATATGTGAATTTGAAGATTTGACAATATGAATATTTCCAACCATTGGGTTTGAAATGAAGGAGAGCACCTTGCAGAGTGATTAATGTGTGTTAAACATAGATTAATATTTAAAGAGATATTTCCGTGATAGTGCATGTCTCCACGTTTATGTGCAAGTAGATAGTACACAATTTAATTGGAGGGGGCACGTGGTTCGCAATAAGATATCTAGATTTACAAAGGTTTGTATTACACGTTACATTTTTATTGCGTTGTATAATTAAAAATATAGGTTATACACTTATCAGAACATTCGTCTGGTAGTAATTATTCCTTCAATTTGATTATTTACAAAGTAATGAACACTGGTAATCAATAAAATTCCGGATTTGTCTTCTATTTTGATTACAACACCCTCCAATTTCAAGCACATTTGAAATTTCCTGTTAAATTATGAAATTCCTGGTCATCTTGCTGCTCGGTATAAAATTGTATTCCCTGACCATTCCTCCCCTTTCCAGACACGACTTTAGCCACTGTATTTCTACTCCGGACCCCAGTTCCTGTCTTATTCTTGGGAGAATAGACTTTCATCCCCTCGTGCACCGTTTTCATGTGATTCCTTAAATTGTCTGCCCGACTCAGGACCTTGTTGCAAATGGAGCACTCCAAAGTGGCGTCTGTCCCATGCGTTTTTTGATGCGCTCTTAAATTCCTTTCATGAACAAAATGTTTTCCACACGTGTCGCAAGTGAAGATGGAGGCCAGAGATTGATGAATGGCTGCAATATGTCGTTTCAGGCTGTCGATCCGAGTACATGTGACGTCACAGGGGGCGTGGGGACAGGTAAAGGTGTCCCCTGCACTGCTGTGCGTCTCCTTTATATGAGTTCCCAATCCGGCACGGGTTTTGTACGATTTTCCACATTGTTCACAGAGGTGGGGACGCTAAAAAGAAGAGATTAATTAGGAATATTGATAAGTGACACGTTCAAAGTTTGATTCGGAAGTGTTACCTCGTTGGAATGCGTGATTAAATGATCACTCAAGTGACGTTTGTTGATGACTTTATCACACTGCGGACATTTTGTTGTGGAACTGACTCTGACCTTAGTTTTTGGGGGCGGAGTCTGTCCTTCTTTCCTGACCTTGTTGTAGGACCCCCTTTTGAGGCCGGGGGCTCTCCTTTCCCTCTCCAAGTGGACGGTGGGATGGCAGCTTTTCATGTGTTTCCGAAGGTTATCTTTTCTAGAGCAGGTGAACTGGCAGGAATCCACAGGGCATGGGGACAAAGATTTCTCGCCGTGATTGTGTCGCATATGTCGACTTTTACCGGAGGCGTGGAGGAATTTTTGAGGGCAAATGGAACACTGGTAGAACTCGGTCTTGGTCGGAGAATGAGGTAGATTTATTTGGACGGTGGGATGGTATTTGGTACAATGTTTCCGAACGTCGTCCTTTCTTGCAAATGTGGACTCACAATCCTCCACGGGACAAGGTATCCGAGGGATAGGGGTCTCAGAATGGGCGTGTCGGATGTGGCGACGTTTCCCGGATAAGTGGAGGAACCTTTTTCTACAAATTTCGCAGTCATGGTGGAACTCTAGCAGTGGGGCGCTTTCTCGTGATTTGCTGGGATCGTCGTCGTCGTCTTGGCCTGGATTGAAGCAGGAGTCGGAGTCATCCTCGGGAGGGTGGGATTTATGAGGACGGATGGCAAATTCTTCATCGTCAGATTTTGAATTGACATCTATTTAAAGAGTCAAGATTAAAAATGGAAGGCATGAATGGAATTAAAATGGCAAAGTTTACCAACCAGATGTATCCAGAATATAGTCCCAATCGCCCTGATTGTCGCGGAGGAGGTGGTCGTCGCCACAGTCGTGTTCCTCCTTAATCTCAACGTCCACTTTATTCACAATTGAAGTTCCGTGGTCACTTTCTTCGTCCCCTTCCAAATATTTAAGTCTTTGTTGGCGTCCACTTTTAGAGATCCGTCCACGACGTTTGGATGTTGGTAGACGTTTCAGTTCAACGACAGCCTCCACGGTTTTCTGCCTTCGTCGTAGTTTCCTTAAACACCCAAAAACTCGGCCCTGCTCCCGACAAAGGTGGCGAAATTGGAGAAGAGTGTTGTACAACTGGGTTAGATGCTGTAAACAGGTGGGACAGAGCTGCAATTGTTCCTCCGGTGGATCTGCTGGTCCTATTTCCGGGTCTGGATCCCCCCACAAAGTGCAGCAAATGGAGGAGAGCGCCTCACCAATTGGAAGTCGGATGTCGTCTGTAATGTAAATGAGGGATTAATACCAAATTAACGGAGTTGTTTCCTACTTTATTTGGCTTACCTCCAAGTTCACTTGGGAGTGTGGGTGTGGTAGACAAAGTGAGAGCACCCTCAACCACGGAGCAATCCGGATTGCAGCAGTTATCACAAAATTGGCTCATCTTTCTCGCCGTAAAGGATTCTATACTTTTGGAACTTGGTCCCTCAGCAGCATCCAAGAATAATTGTTTAATTATTTAGCTAATTAAAATTGGAATTAGTAGGAACTCCGGAGTTTGATTGGAGAAAGTATTCCTGATTCTGGCTCAGCTGTGATTCACACTTTTCCCAACTTCTTGGCGCGCTGGAGTGGAGAAAGGCACAGTGACGGACGACAGAAGAAAGAGCTCACTTCACTGGAACAAAGATTTAAAAGTGAAAGTCAGAGTGAAAGCAGAACAAGAAAATGCCCCTCGTCCACCCCACAACCGTCCTCACTTTCTCCTCCGAAGATCCCGTGAGTACTTTTCTTATTTTGTGACTTTTATAAAGGAAAGAATGGCAAACTAATAATTCGCCGGTTGGTTATCCATTATTTGGCAGTTTTGTAATTTGTGCTTATCAATTTTTAATAGAATCACCCAGCCAGCAACCTCTTAAACCGGGATACGTACCGGAAATGGAAATGTCGGAAGGTGGGTGAAGAAAAGGCTTGGGTTGTCCTCAAATTCGAGAAGGCCGTCCAAATCACATCCGTCGACATTGGAAATGAGTCCTCCGCCGTCCTCGAAATATTTGTGGGACGATCCGGTGGCTTTGGGGAGGTCAAGTATGAGGTAAGGAGGGTTAAAGGGTCATATTTTATCAGATATTATGGACATCTCGTCAATAATGAATGGCATTTCTTTTGATTCCAGCCCCTTCTCAACTCCTCCATTTTGATGAGTGCCAATGAATCCAGAGCACTGGACAATATTTGTGGTGTACGAAGCTATCCCCCATCCTCCCTGGATAAGGAAACGTATGTTCAACCCCATATTTATTGGCGACATCCTAATTTATGACGATTATTGCATGATTTGCAGCTCCTCGCAAAAATGGGACCTCGTGAAGCTAGTTGTGTCTCAACCCTTCAACAAGCAGACCCAGTTTGGACTCACTTTTGCCAAGTTTACAACCCCACCGGATCCCGATGCTCCTGTAAAAATTGGTGCCTTCACCCTCAAGAAACCTTTGAACACTTCGGATGATGATTTACTGGAGGACGAGGAGCCTGTCAGAATTGGAGCCATGTTTGCTAAAAGTTTGGCAAATAAGTCGGGTAAGAGTCAATCTTTGTCTATTTTTGGCGAATCTTTAATCGATCAGATAAACAGACAGAATAAAGGATCAAGTCTTTTGTAACAGTTGTCAAGTGGTTGGTTAAATCTTGGTTGACTGCACGAACTCATTCCGTAAATTGAATTCTTGCTCAACATTCCAATCTAAGGGGACATGACACGCCATTTATTTGGTTTTTCTAGCCCATCTGCTCTGTCTCCGTAAATAATGAGTTGCTTTCTTTATCCCAGGATCAGGAGGAGACCCGAGTAATGAGTCCACTACAAATGCAGCCATCCGACAAGTTACAAAAGCAATTTCAGGTGCGTCCCAGTCCTCTTCCGTAGATGCAGTGAAGGATGCAGTTAAACGATCAAAATTGGATGTGTCCACGACTTCCTTTGCTCCGTCCATGAGCACACCGGTCTATCCGAAACGAAAGTCGACATCCTTGTCGGTAACAACGCCACAGACTCCTGGCGGCAGTGGTGACACCAAAAACAACAAACAATTGATTGACATTCCAGCCAAGACCACAAAATCCAATCAAAGCCAAGGTCCATCGAGTAGTTCACCCTTGAGCGGCGGTGGCAGTGGCAGTGGACGACCCAGTTCCAGCGGAAGGTTACCAGATGATGATGAGGAACTTGCAGCCGCAGTGGAGGATGCTAAACCACGCAAACCATTTGATAAATTGTTTGAAGGAGTTGTCTTTGTGATGAGTGGCTTTGAGAACCCGTACCGAAGGAATTTACGAGATAGAGCGATATCCATGGGGGCTAAATGCAAGCAGGATTGGGACTCCAGCTGCACACATCTCATGTAAGTTGGAGTTGGGGACAAGTTGACTATATCTATACTGTACTATTATAGGAGACAATCCTAACTATAGGAGATAACTTCTGGATTTTGGGTGGGGTTGTGAGACAGTTGTGAATCTTTTGTGGGAACATGTTGGATTGATTCTGTTCCATGCGTAATTTCCCTACAAATCTCTTTCTTTATCCACATCTCCATCTCATTCTTGCTCTGTTTGGCTGGATTCGCTGGGATTGTAATACATTTATTGCCATTTGTGGACTCTCAGGAAAACAGAACAGTTTCCAGCTCCAGCACATTCCAGTCCAAATCTTGAGTTGAGAGAGATTTGGGCAAAATTGCAGAATTCGATTTGAATCAAATTCTGCACAAGTGGTCGGATTTTGATTTGATGTTGAGTCGAGGATAACCCGAGTTACGGTGAAGGAGAGGAGTTTCCATTATTGCATTATATTACATTAGCATCACTCGCTCACTCGGGACGTGGATGCCTTAAGGAAATGATCCATCCAGGTCCCAGCTTCAATTTATGTCAACAATGTTTCAATTCCAAATCCGGTGCTGACGACATTCCTCTAAATGTCATCATACTTCTCATGTGATCCAAGGAAAGTGTAATGAACCATGCGAATTTTTTGCAAATGTAAAGGATTCCTTTGATTGTTGGTTGGCTTAAAGTAATGAATCGGAACTGATTTCATTCATCAAATCAGGGTTTAGTTAAATGAAGGAGAGATTAGTGGAACAATAGGGGGCTGCTCAATCTCCTTGTTTCTGATCTGCTGATGCTAATTCACAAGTAATGCTGATCCGGCATCATTTAGAAGCGCTGTCCAATGATGTCTGACTGGCAGATGGTTTTCTATTAGCGTCTCTTATAGAATGCTCTTTCTATCTTCCTTTCTTCACCACTTTTTCCAGAGATTGATTGCAATCAGGAGAAACAAGTAGAGTTCGTGAGGAGTAGGATGCAATTAGTATTAAACCTTTGAATGGGATGAGATCCGATCCGATCCTAGCTCCACAATCCATCCATGGAGCTCCATTAGTCTGGAAAAATAATGGAATCAAGTCCAACTAAATCCTTAAAGTTGTGTAGATAGCTGGCTGCCTATCCCTGTCTCAGAGTGGGAGCAATATTATTGGACTCCTTTATCTGACTAGGCTGCTTTCTCTCCACTTTCTTCAACTGTGGCATGTTAGCACTTTTGTTGGAGTGGATGAGAATAAAGATATCTTGAAATGGAGTGAATCCAACTCCTTGAGGCAGCCAGGACTCCACTTTCTCCCTACTTTCACCCACCATTAAGTTTTTAAGCTGGAGGATAGGCTGGGCTCCCATTTCTTTTCTTATTTTTATGAAACAAAATCAATTCCAATTCTGAGTAAGGATAAGGATAAAGATTTTGGGCTAGAATTACTCGGAGAGCAGAGAGAATTCCTTCCTCTAAACATTTTTTAGGATTAATACTTTCCCTTCAAGGATTGAACGATGGCCTCCAATGAAGAGCAACATATTTCTTTGTAGAGAGAGAGAGAGAGAGAAAGAGAAGGATTTGGTTTTATTTATTTTATTTTATTTTATGCTCAGCGTGGGAAATCCCAAATGGAAAAGTTTTGATGAAACTGGATCTGAGAGAGAGAGAAAGAATTAAGAGAATGTTCCTTCTCAATTTACAATTTACATGGAACCGGAGAAAGTGGAGAGAGTGAAAGCAGCAGCAGACTGTTGCGTGGTTTGGGGAAAGCTATTAAGCACTTGTTTCTCCGGGTGGAGAAGAATTTCGTGTTTTTATTCTTATCTCCCTCTTAGCTGGAGGGAAGTGGTTGGGAGTGGGAGCAGGTAGAGGCAGTGTTGTACAAAGGAGCTCACCACCCTTTTTTACATTTTCCTGGAATGTGGGACTCTGGCTTTATTTGTAGCCAAAAGAGTTCTCTGGCTCTGGGTTGGAGACTGTCTTATCATTTTGAAAGTGTTGGAAGGGAGCAGACTACAATGCGACCTGGCTTTGAAATGGATTCTGATCAGAATTGAAAGCGGAAGCTCAATTTAGTTTTATGAATTTATTCATAAGTAGGAAACAGTTCAAGGAGTGGAATACTGGAGCCTTGAACTGCTTTCTATTCCAAGAAACTGGAGTCTCCACTCTCTTCTGTCCAATCCAATCAGATTGTGGGACTCCATTTAAATCTCGTTCCATTATTATTTGTTCTTTTCTCCTTTCTCCTGGTAGGTTGAGGTTGTTTTTGGTTATTTTTTTTTATTTATTCCATTTTATTTAGATGTGCCTTTGTCAACACGCCCAAATTTCGAGAGGTTCGTGCATCCCGGAATAATGGAAAGATTGTGAGGAAGGAGTGGATCGAGCGGAGTTTCGGTGCTAGGATGAGATTCCCTTGGAGAAGGTGAGTGTTTAGAGATGTCCTCTTAAATGCCGTACCCCACCCCCTGACAACATTTCCCGGTAGAATAGCAACCCTGGAGAGAGCTGGGCACCTTGTTTATGGGTGGGTGTGGCGGAGTGAATGCTGTGGTTCAAGTGGGGCAATGTTGTTTGGTTGTTCCTTATTGAGGCATCCAAGCACAAATGCTGCCTACTATAAACTTTTGTATCTGGTTTCCTCAGTAAAGACTGGAATTGGTATCGGAGTGAATGATGTGAACTGAGTGAGAAGTTATAGTCAGTCGTCTCTGCATGGAAGGAAGAAAGAAATGAGGTGAGACGGATGAAAAATTCATGCCATGTTTGTTCATGAAAATCACATTCACCCACTTCATCCCTGTATTTGGAGTGGAAACTACGGAATAAAAGGCGACTTGAAATCAAAATTCATCTCGGTTCTCACCCACTCCAAAGTCCAAACTAAGGAGAAACTACGTACGTCACTACGGAGCTCTAAGCTCTCTCCAGAAACTTTCTCTCCTCGCGTAGCACCCATTTATTTAAAGACGCCAGCCTTTGTGTAGTCGGCCACATGAGTAAAGGGAGGGTCGTGATTGAGGGCTGTAATATTGTGTTTTGGAATATTTCCTAGATTTTGCCTGGATCGCAACGACAACGGTCCGGATAGCGAGGAGGAAATTGAGGAGGAGGACGAGGCCGAGGAAGGGGAGGAGGTGGGACAAAGTGGTGAGTAAATATGGAGCTAGGAAGCTAAAACTCTACATCTGGGATGCAAGGCAGTCACGCTTTTATGGGACAACTATTTACTGGCTCTACTCTACTCTTTATTTATCCAAAAAGATTCCTTGCTTTTAAATCTTTAAATGAATACAAATGTGAGAGTATGAGGCTGTTTTAGAGTGGAGAGTGGAGTAAAGACCAACAAAATCTAAAGTCACAACAAAACTCGTTTGTTTTTATGTTGCGGAGCTTTCTCTCTCTCTCCTCCAGGACTGACTGAGTTTAGTTGGAGATGACAGGAATCTTGTAAACTTTGTATTTTATGTTGTGTGTGGTTTGTAATTTGTGTAAATCACCCAGTTCCCCTCATAT
This sequence comes from Folsomia manolachei, assembly GCA_036491905.1. Classification (NCBI taxonomy): domain Eukaryota; kingdom Metazoa; phylum Arthropoda; class Collembola; order Entomobryomorpha; family Isotomidae; genus Folsomia; species Folsomia manolachei. The sequence continues at coordinate 19,393 of JAAXNX010000267.1, forward strand.
ATTCCTTCCTCTGCCTCCTTTGATCTTTTCTCTCATGTTGGGCTTAGTTCATCCATTTGACTGCCGGCTATGCCATCAAATATGGATGGATGGATGAAATAACAGGGATGAAAAGAGAGTGAGTAAGTAAGGACAAATTGGTGGAAAAGGAGTGAATGCGTCCCATTAGTTAGTTGGGTGCCTTTGTAGGTAGGTAGTTACCTAGTGGAGATACTAATATCAATCTGTCTCCTGTCTCTCTTTCTCCTTTGAGCCTGTTTTCCTTCCTTTCTCCGCCTCAGTGGGGAGATGATTAATTGCTCATATTTCCACAAACCATGGGGTTCCAATGGTTTGGTGGGATTGGTAGGATGGAGATCTCTGCACTTTCACCATTCATGAGTAGAGCTAACATTCGTCCTGAGCTACCCGCAACCACCTGGGTCGTGTCATTTCCCAATCTGGCCAATTTCTCAATTTTTATCCTATGATTCCAGAGTCTGATTATTTCATTCGACGTTTTGTAGGAGGCAGTCCACCCAGAAATGGAGGAGAACTGGAAGAAAGTGGAGTTTTACCCATGGAGCTGGTGGAATCCGTTATGGAGGAAGTGGAGACCACGGAGGACACTTGCCCCCAGAGGTATGTTGCCTTAGATGATGTGTGCAAATTGAGGTGGTTCCTGGCTTGTTGTTCTGTTGCGTCCATGACTGACTGGAGGGATGATTAATCTCCGTCGAGAAGTGAAGGGAAATGATTACTTTTCATGGTGGCAGAGGGATTAATTTACACTCCACGTTGTTGGCTTACCAGCAGCCTCCACCAATTCATTATTGTTCCATTAATTTATCCTCTTGTTTTCATAGGACTGGGGAGGAGGTGGGCACGGGAAACAAGAGAAAGCGGCCAGTGGAAGAGATGATGGAGGTGGTGAATGGAGATAACCAGTCGGATAACCACAAGCAAGAAGAAGAGTTATACTCTGCAGACACGGACGTGGATGATGAGCAGTCTGCTGATGAGGGCGTCTCAGCTCCAGACGTAGCCAGGAACAAGGTCTCATCAACAGACCTGAGTCCTGGACCAGGTTTAGACGCAGCTGAATCTCCAGATGACCAGGATCCCAGTGCTGGAGCTGATGAATCTGGCTTCTTCCAGTATTTTACTTTCTTTGTGATGTGCCCCAAAGGGTCCAGTTTTAAGGAGAAGGATCAGATTGAGCAAATAATTTCCCAAAGAAAAGGGTGAGCTCCTCCTTTTTTTTATCCTTCCTGACTCTCTTCTGGCACACCACATGAGTAGACTAGGGACTGGATCCAATAAATGAGTGTTCCTCTGACCAAGATCTCTCTTGATGAATGGCCAGATTCCTTTGGTTAAGATGAAGAGAAAGGAGAGCCATGACTGAGAGAGGCATATCTGGCTGGGAGGCATAAGTAAAAGGAGAATAGAGCATTACACAACCAAACCAATCATCTAGCCAGCCAGACCAGAGTCCACTAATTGCTTCTTTTAGAGACTGGAGAAATGATGAACCTTCTTCTTTGAACAATGTATGTCACCCTCCGCCCCAGTTATTCTAAATCCGGGTTATGAGAGAAGAAGCATAAAGGAAACTTAATTGCAGGAGAAAGTTATGAGAAAGTAGATCCCGTACTGGGTGGGGAAGGTGTCCAACTACTACTTTTATGACCTCAGTAACCGTGGGTGTGGTGTGCAGTCACTCAGAACTCGGTAAACAATTAAACTGGGAGAGACTGGAGGAACAGGATAAATTAGAGACAAACTTATTTCATTTTGATCTTTGTAGACTTAAATCTCTGCTCAGAAAATCAAACAAAGTGTCCAAACTAACGTATTCATCAGGGACGAAGAGAGATGAGATGAGATGTTGTGTGCGGGTGTGGAATTTATTAGGCCAACTTTGTTGTAGTTTTCCATTCTACTCCCATTTTCATTATTAGAGGAGATTCTCCTGGAGAAAGTAAAAGTCAGGATGAGGATGGAGACTCTGGAGAGCTAATTATAAAAACCTCCAGTGCAGCATCATATAGCCCGAGCCAGAGTGTAGGTTGTTGTTGACGCGTTTAACAAAGTGTTCAAATCATTCACAACAACCAATTTGACATGTGTACAAAATTTCAAAATACCCACAGACAGACGGACGGACAGACGGACAGACGGCCTCAACGGGTACATAAGCACTTCGCCTCTGGCTCGGGCTAAAGAGGGAGGGAGGGAGGGTATTAGGAGGAGCAGTTCCTCAAGGACAGGAGAAAGCAAGTGTTGTGTTTGTGGGCAATTCGTTGTCTTCCTTTCTTCTACAATAAAACAGAGCCTGGATCCATTGACATGTGGATAAATGTGGGAGAGTGGAATGGTAAGGGGATTGTGGGTTGTCTTGAAAATTGAAACTTTGAAATCCAATCAATTCCAGCCTTGAGTCAAGTGGGGGACATCTGCTGTTGGTGGATAGTCTAGTAGTCTAGTATAGAGCAGATGATAAGGTCCTTATCTCTCTTTTGTTCTGAGCTGATGGGACAGAGAAGCCAGGCCACCATGGTTGAGTGGACCCTGTGGTTTCAGCCTTTAATTCCTTTTATTGCGCTCCGTTTCATTTCAAACGCTTGGGTTTTCTGGGAGCGTTGTGACACGGTGGCGGTGGGATCTGGCTATTTCACTTGACATCACATCGCCTGCGACAAACTTGTCCTGGCGTGTGTGGAACAAGAAGCAGTTCAAAGGGAGGAGGAAGGAAGGCAGTCTGAAATGATTATTGATCCTTTGTAATCCTCCACTGCACTTGGAAAGGCTTTTTAATTTGTTGGTCAGCCATTGTTCTGTCTTTTTATCCAGAAGTTGTCCCCTCATTCGGTGACATTGGCATTTGAGCATTCTGGGAATAAAGTAGGGATTGAAGTGGATGGGAGCTGTGTGAAAGTAGAGCACACATGGCTGGGAGGAATTCACAAGAGTCCGTCCACTGCTGGAGGGTATTTAATTCTTAGAAATAATATTTGTTTAACTACCTTCAGCTCCAGCTCCTGTCCAGCAGGCCTAATTTCTCCCGACGTTTGTCAAATGTGATCAAGTTGAGGGCTTTAATTTGGGTCAAAGAGTGAGTACTTGAGTCCCAAAAGGTCAATTTACATCCTCCGGCTAAGGACCTGGCTAAAGAGAGAGAGTTAGTTTTGCAGGTAATCTAATTACATGGATGGAGAGATGAGATCCTTATCATCGCCCCTGATTATTATTGCTCCCATCTATCCAATCCATTGGATGGGAATCATGTTTGTATCTTGTTACATACATCATCCATCTCCGTGAATTGGCGGAGAGTGAGATTATTGAAAAGAAGCAGCAGCACCACATGCCACCCACAAAGTAAGAGAAAGTCTGGCTGGGCGAATCTCTTCTGCATCCGGTCAAAATCAGTTTTGGGATACAATCCATCAAAGTCAGGGATCCATCAGGAGACCAGACTTTCACTCACCAGGGAGGAGAGAGGAGGAATGCAATAAGTATCATCCATTCCCGTAGGGCGCTATTCATGCCCCTTGGGATGGAGTCCATGGCTGCCTTTCACTTGTGGCAGTCTGCATTTTTTTGCTTTCTCGGCGTGAATCTGGATAAAAGTTAAGCTGACCGAGTTAGGTTAGGAGGGTGTTGAGTTGTGAGAGTGGAAATGCACAGCCTGAACATGGAGATGATGACTGTATTGGAATTGTGATTATTTGTAGAAATTCTTTTCCCCATTCCAACCACGTCCACTGCACTTGTTCCAGACTTTTGATTCTGGAGACGTGGAATTAAATTAGAGCAGATACACCAATCCATGGGATGTGATGTGATATTGAGCAGTGGGGCCATCGATTCAATTAATTATGGGCGTCAGTATGCATGGCGAGAGATTAAACGTGTCGCCAGTGTCTCTGCTTTCTCCTCCGCAGCCAGCCAGTAGAGGAGGAGGAATGTTGTGGATTTATTCAACAGCAGATGGTTGAGTCTCCTGCTGCAATATTCCGTCCTGTTCTCTCCTAATCTCATGTAAATGTAATAATGTCACCCAGATATTATGGGAGCCATCCATCCATCCACACTCTCCTGACAGACAGGACGCCATAATTCAATTTGTTCTGGGTGGCATTTGAGGAAAAACAAATTTGCTTTTGTCCAAAGTGGGACGTGGTTTCCTAGCTTTTTCTTCAAAGGGCGGTAGTCCACCTCTAATTTGTACTTTCTTTCTTTCTTTCTTTTTGGTTTAGGAAAGTGGAGCAGGAGTTGAAGGAAGAAGTTGACTACCTCATCACAAATCGGGACGATTGGAGCGAAGGCTTTTCTGAGGTAAGAAACAATTTATGGGCTCAAACTTTCTCCGCTAAATTGGAGGATCAAAGAGAGCCAAGCTTAGACAAAGGAGGCTGAGTTGGGTTGGATTGGCCGTATTATTCCTGGTCGGAGAGAGAGAGAGAGTTGCTTATTTTTTTTGATGGGATAACTGCTGACTTGACTTTGTCCGTGTGCTGCTTCGTGTCAAAAATGTCAAAGTATTAGTATTGCCAAGGACAAAGAGGGACAAGAAGGATGGAAAGGGTCCAGTTGAGTAGAGCGGAAGGTCACAATTGGTTCCAGTTACATGTCCAATTCATCCAGTTGTTGCTTTCTCCATTTTTTTGGAGAGTAGAAAGTATTTGTAATTCAAGGCAGACTTGGCTGTGTCTATCTTGCTGACAGAGTGCATTCTCTCCTTTATTCCAGGCTCTATCCGACAACCCCAACATCGTCGTGGTAAAGGCGGCTTGGATCCAGAAGTGTGTCCAGGAAAACAAAATCCTGTCCTTTGAGGAATTCATGCTCACTCCATGTTAAACTGGGGAAAGGACGGCGCTTATTTGGATTAATTTCCGACTAATTAGTTCCATTTTACGATATTTTACACTTTTTTGTAATGAACTGTCAAAAGACAGGGGAAGGATTGGGTGATTTATGAGAGGACAGTGACAGTTTGAAACAATAAAAGTATTTTTGCCAATTACAGCTCCCACAAATGGGCATTGACTCAGATAAAAGTATTTTATGTGTGGGCCAGCAGTGGTCAGTTTCTATTTTATGGGTTGACCCCCACTTTTATTCATTGTTTGAGTCGTATCCTATTTTTATGGGTTTCCTTTCTTGTATTTATTTAATTTAAGAAATGACCAAAACCTGGAACCCTTTCATCCTTTCCTTTCTTTGATCCAAAGGAATAAGTGGGAATAAAAAAAGTGGTTGATTACTGCCCAGTTCCGTAGTTTTCTCCTCTCTTATATTCCCATTTATTGGTAGTAACTGGATCCTTTGAGAAACTGTAACTTTGTTCATATTGAGCATTTTATGGGCGCATTGGCTTCTCTCAGATCCTAGACGATAAGATTCTGGTGAAAGAAGTGAAAGCACGGGGTAACTGGACATCCGTTGGATAAAAATAATTTACATGTTTTCCGTTGTGAATGCCGTGTTTGTAGTGGAGTGAAAGTTGATAAGGATAGGTAAGTGGCTGGTCTGGTGGGATTGGGAGAGTTGTCATGATTTATGGAGTAAATCTGGGGATCTGCTCCATCTCCTCATCGATTTATTGCCCCCACTGGAGGGAGGGAGGATGACTTGGGATAAGGAAGGCACCTATGCACAATATCCGCATGCATGGATTGGCAGGAGAGGAATTTTATCCTTGGTTGGTTTAATCCCAACTTTTGTTGCCATTCTCATAAATTTCCCACTCCTCCTCTTTGTCTGCATAATCAGCTCTCTCATCTGAGGCTGGATGCACTGACTTTGAGAGAGAAATGCAACCACTTTTATTGTTGTTACTCACCTGAGGGACTGTACTCCAGCCAAGACAATGGAGAGATTCCAGAATAATGGGAAGATTCCTTCTCCAATTGGAGCCTGGAAACGGGGCTGCATCAACAGTTGGATGGATGATGACTCTGGTCTTGGCTTGGCTTTCTCCAATGGCTGAGATGGGGTTGGAATTGCAGTGAGTTGGTATTGATTACAGCTCTCCAATATCAGTGATGTTGCTGTGTGGTGGCTGGCAGGAGAGTTATGAGTCTCATCCATAAAGGAAATGTTGTCTTGTCCCTGGAGTTTATGGGGCTGTCATAATTTATGACTCTTAAATATTTATGGAAGGAGGATAAAGGCAGACACCAAGATACTGGATCCAGAACTCCTGATTTGAGACTCTGTCTGAAGCCAAGTTTACATTTTTAGGAGCATCTTGCAATGGATGCAGTCATGGCAGATGAGTTTATTGGAGTTATTTTGAGCTGGACTACAATATTTGTGGTGTTGGTATGATATAATCTGAGAATGGTGTAATTGTGATGCATTGAATGAATCAAATCTAATTTGACATCCTTCAAGTCACCAATTTCAGAGGGAAAGAGGGAATAAGATCACTGAGTAAAGTGCGGGGCTGTGATCTGAATATGAATTGAAATTAGGTGTCATTCCCTCAATAAAGGGTGAGAGAGAGAGAGTCTTGATCCACTGTCTGAGCAATTTGGCTGTGCTCTTTATTTCTTAATATTTATTCAGATACACCTCACTTTAGTCAGTCAGAGCATAAGTTGGCACTCGGTCCCACTTTCTCCCTGCCTGGCATATCAATTCCCAAATGGAGGCATTAGCTCCCTTCAATGCCATCCTTTCCATGCCTAATCTACCCATAATCACGAAAGTATGGGCGGATTCTCAATATTTTTGCATGTTCCAAGCTGTCCCGAATTCCTGTACATTGCAGAAAATTTCCTGGAGCTGGAGTCCAGAAAAGGCAACAAAGAACTGGAGCTTAAGGAAAGGAAAGTAAAGGAATTACTTGCTCCATTTTGCAATCTTTGAGCTGAGGATTACTCCAGATTTGGTTGAGTTCTGAATGGAACATCTTTCCTCTGGAAGAATAGGCCGGGATTGGCATCGATGTAGTCCTGATTGAGGGGAATGGGGCCCTTGGGACGGAAATTGACAACATAACCATTTCCCCACTTGACGACCAAGTTGTTGAATATGATGGGATCATTTAACTCACTCCACTTTTGCATAGTGAAAGTCCTCTGCATTGCAGGATTCTTTAGAATGTGTTACGTAACTCGTTTGTATTTGTGTTGTGAATGGAATGGTTATGCTAATGAGCCAGCCAGTTCCTCCTTCTGTTTGTGTATTCACGGAGAAAAGAAATGGGTCCAGATTGTCCTCCTGAGTGAACTGGGCTGGATAAAAAGGGGTGGATTCAGATAATTAGAGGAGAAATCAAAGCAATGTGGTGTCCCTGCCGGTTATATACTGCTAACTAACTAGACGACTAACTAGAGGGAGAAAGGAGAGGCTTCCGCTCTGGATTCCGGTAAATTTGCTTTCTCTCCTGCCAACAAATGTCTTGTACACATATGACTGCCTTCCATGGGAGGGAGAGATTTAATGGCTCTGAATACAAATTGGACTCGTTAAACTTAATTCCAGAAACGGGAGGCAGAGAGAAATAGAAATATTGCTGAATACTGGAATGGAGAAAGTTAGCATGGACTCATAAATATGTGAGGATAATGATTCTCAGAATAATATGGAGAATATGGCAGAGAAAGTAATTTATAAATATTCTGGATCCAGAATCTTGGGCAGTTAGCTAATGAAGGAGAAAGCAGGTTGGGAACTTTGAGGATTTTTGGGGAGCTGGGAGAAAGTAGATGGATGATTGGGTGTTGAAGGTCATGTGGATATAAACAAGGACAAAATTGTATCCCAGTGGGAAAGTGAGTGAAAGTTGGATTGGAATCCGGTAGTGTGAGGATGGAATGAGATTAAACATGTTTCTGTCAAAGTCTGAATTTATGGGAGGGAGAGAGAAAGTTGGTCCATAATCCTGTGATCATGATGTTTCATCTAAATTGCAGATCACTTTCTCTCACTTTCACTCCACACGTAGTCGTCTCATGGGAGGACTCACTTCCTCTCCTCAGCTCTCTTGTCCAGTCATCCGGACCCATTGTTGTTGAATTAGTAGAGTGGAGTCAGACCATGGAGAAAGTGGGAGAGAAAGGGATTCATCATTCATTTAGTTGGTGAAAGCAGAGAGAGACCTTTTAATGAGCCAGAGTCTGTTGGTTGATGCATGGATGGAGGTGAAAGTGGATGAGTGAGTTTAGGCCAGAATAATGGACCAAATCCAATTAAATTGTTCCTGTCCTACTACTGCGGGGCGATAACTGCATCTCATCCCTTTCCATCAATTGGGATGAACATTTTTTGTACAACTTTCACCCCGCGTCAGGTAAATATTCCTGGAATTGGGCCAGTAAAAAATTAAAGTGCACCCACATTCTACAAGTTGTCCTGTAATTATGGAATTTATGGAATAAATAAGTGGACACCCACTCCCTGTCCCAACTCCAGGACCCGCATCCATTTTTTGTTCTACTTTTAATTAGGACAATTTAATCTTGTTCGTGTACAGAGTAATCTCATTGACTAATTAGTAGCTACGTCCCTACATTTTGTCCAGATTTGTGAGTACTCTGTATTTTAAACAACTGCTCAGTTTTATACTCAAAAGAACGTCCGTAATTAATGAGGAGAAAATCAATACGCTTAATTACAACTCTTTCAATTAGCCACCTTTCAAAGGGTAAGAGTTATGAGTTGAGTCTTTTCACGGACTCAGTCAGCCAGACAAAATATGGGTGGCATCCTCTAATTACAGGTTAAACAATAGTTAGGCCACTTTCTCCGCTTGAATTGATTCCATTTCTCATGAAGCTGGGTCTTGTATGATTTCCAGGGTGGAGTTGGTTCATAATTAATAACTCCCAGTCACCTTTTCCTTTCCCGGAGAGGTAATGACAGAGAGAAAGTGGGAAATCAGAAGGTCATTCGCAATTAATACACAGCCTGTTGCCAATCTATGCTTTTCCTTGGGTGAAAATTCAAGGAGGAATTGGACCCTTTGACCTTTTTATTATGATTCCTATTGCACTAGGTGGGTTTTATCTCCACACCAAAATCAATTGGTTAGCTCCATTTATGACAAGGGATGAGATGAAGCTCCAGTTTGGTGTGTGGCTTCCTTTTGAAGGATTTTATCCCATGAATCCATTCATCTCCTGGGAAAATTCATCTTTTTCAACACTTTCACTATTTGAGACTACTTTCACCGTTGTTGGAGTTGTGTGGGGTAGGTGAAAAGTGAGAGTTGATAAAGATCCTTTAATTTGATTAGTTTTGCAAGGAAGAAACTGCTACAAGCAAAGTTATCTTTAAATCCATGCAGTCCTGACTTTCACCATGCAGTTTAGGAAGTAAATGGGCATGAACGCTGTTTCACCAGTTGCATACTCCAGAGAAAGCAGAATGGATGCTCCCATTGGACTCTGGAGCTTTTCTATTTTCTCCAATTTAAATTACAATCATTTTTTCTCATCATTTTTCTTAATTTTTTGCCTCCGAACCTTGGAATGACGCGCAGTGGAGAAGAAACCATTCAAAAATTTAATCCTTTTCCCCAAATATTCCTTTTGGGCATGGTATCAAGGCTCAGGTTTCTATTTCATTTTTTTTCCAACGCTGCAAGGATTATTTTTTTCCAAGAAAGTATGAATTTCATTTTGATCCTTAAACGAGGGGCAAATGCTAATTACAAGGTAAGCAGCTTTTCCACATTTACATAGATTTGGGCAGAGAAAGCAGGGTTCTGAATGATATCTTTAAAGTCCTGCAGTAAAGAGACGGACTTTCTCTCCAAGGTTGTCTGGGATTACGCCAGTCGGGGTAAATTGGACAAAAACATGATAAAGTGAAAGTCTTCCTGGAAATTTACCTTTTTAAAATTAATTTAAAATATCAAACTATGAAAATTATTCTGTAAAATTTGCCCTTATCTCGGAAACACGATTTCAAGAGGTAGCAAATAAATCCTGCCGATTTCCTGATTAATATCCATCACTAGAGAAAGCTGGCAGCCTTCTTTCTCTCTCAGATCTGTTTATTTGCAGTGCCGAATTAAAAATGAAGGGTTGAGCCCCAATTTTTATCAAAGAATCCAAATCCTTTCTAATAAAGGAAAAGTATCCATGACATGGAAGGAAGGAGAAAGTTAAGTGAAAGTGGAGCTGGCTGCCTGTTTAACAAGGTTCTAGTCATGCTCTTTCTTTTTTTGGATTTTATTATTGAATTAAAATTCAATACGTGGCAGATTTCAGCTCATTCCCATTTTTTACGGACGCATCACTTTTCTTTGGGAAAAGAGCTGCTTTTAATATTCCAATTTCATTCTATAAATAAAAGGTTTGGTCGTGCTTTCACCGCTTTCACTCAAGGTCCAAGAATTTCTCTTGGGATCCCAAATATTCTTTTTGAACCTCGGATTATGATGAAATAGTAACAATGCAGTTGTTAGTCAGTGGGTGGGGTGGGGTGGGGCGGAGAGAGAAAATCGGTAGTTAGGAGAATTTTGCTTTGTTCCCAAAAAGTTGATGTCTTTCCCAATTTTAGGAGAAAGAAGGAAAGAAAGAAAAGAAAAAATGGCGAGTTAGCAGAGTTAGTGGAGCTATGTGTCCTTACTTTCACTTCCTGTCCTGGCAAAAGAAAGCAGGAGCTGGAGGCAGAGTGGAATTGAATTCGGCTACAATTTGCTAACGAGGTAACTTTAATTCAATTCAGGGGAAGAAGGTGGGTTCTCATGGAAAGTCGGGAGTTTTCAAACATTTTATTTCGTCAATTCTTTCTCTTTTTTAAAGGTTTGTTCTCTCATCCGAGATTGGGAGGGAGGCGTAAGAGGACGGGAACTTATTAACAATTAAATATTTCAATACAGAGAAATGTCATTGTTCCAAAGTTAGGATACTAAAGCTCATAAAACTCTAAAATCCGTTGGTTGTATAAGGGAAAGTGGCTGAAATACAAAAAATAAATTAGATAACAACTTAAAACTCTGTGAATATGTTACACACCTCATCAAGAAGAGTGGAGATAGCTACACTGGGTCTGGAGAAAGTTGTGCAATGTGGAAAAAAGTTAATTTACGTCAGGTGGTGGATAAAGTTGGGCAATAATTCTGATTTGATTGGGAGAGAGGAGAAAAGTCCCAACTTTCACCAAACCCTGCCAACCGAGATGAGATGACTAAGAAATGGAACGGGGTGAAGAAAGTTGAGGGATTTGACAATTCCAACAACCGGCACTTTCTCCACCTTTCTTTGTCAACCCACAGGCAATTGAATAAGTTAATGACGTCCGTGGCTGGGTGGGATTAACTCTGGACTTTCTCCTTTTCTTTGATTTGCGTGGAATGGAGAGTCATAAATAGATTTCGGAGAACAATAAGCTCCTTTTGGAGGTCTCTCATTAAGAAAAGGAAGTTGGTTCCGTGTCTGGAATTAGATTTCAGGGTAATTTAGACAATCCAAATATTAATTAAAGTATTTTGATTTATTTGTAGAGAGCTCTATTTATAGCTGACCTTCCACCCAAGGAAATAGTGTTTTAAATCATAGTTCAACAGGAATATCCTGAAATATTGGGAGCAGTTAAGAAAGAACTAAGGTGCGTCAGTTCCTTAATTAGTCAGACTTTGTTCTTTTTCCCAAGTTCCACTCCAAGAAATTAGTTGAATTCATTCTTCATTTTTGTCACTTTTTTTTTAATTTAGAAATTTATACAAGGTAAAAAAGAGAGAGTGGCAGAATGAAAAAGAAAGTTTGAGTTTTTCTATTTGCGCAACCTGATTGTCACACTTTCTCTACCGTCAACTTTATAATTGGGCCGGAAAACTTGTTTTTATTGAGGAGAAAGTATTTTAAGATATGGAATATTCTCCAATCCTATTCCTTTTCCGGTTCAATCAACCAGTTTCACAAGTTTGGCTGAAATAAGGAAACTTGGCTACAAATATTTCACTAATTAATTAATGACGTTGTTGAATATGTGTAATTATTATATTATGTTATGACAGAAAGTAAGGTAAGTGCCTGAATTGGGACTCTTTTTCCGGATAATGTTGCCTAATCCTGATACAATAAGGAGGCATAATCCGATTAGTGATTTGTTTATCGGGAAAGACCAGCTAAGAAGAAGAGCTTAATATCACATCTTCTTATTTATTTTGGGATGTCGTCCCATATTCCTTAAAGGAAGAGCCATGAAATGAAGTGAAAGTAAGAGATGATTGAGATTACCCCAGTTCTATCATTCGTCAGAGTGAAAGAAGGGACAATAAGCTCATTAGGAGTTAATCAAGTAACAGTGCATCTAATCAAGTGGAGAGAAGAGGAAATAAGCCAGATTTCCACTTTCTCCAATAAGCCCGCCCTTTCTTTTCCGGGAGCTTGTTGCGTTCTGAGGACTTTCTCTTTGAGTGCAGAGTACCTTTTGTTCTGAGCTTATGGAGAGTGAGAAGACACTCGTTGCATGAATAAGGGCTGTAATTTGGAGTTCCAAAGAGGGTGTGGTACGAGAATAATGGGATTGGAAGGTCAGGGCCGTGTCAGTTTTTTACGACGTGGGTGGGTAGTTGTGCTAAATTGCATTTTGGCAGGCATTACATTACCCGGGATCCTTGTATCTTTCCTGGTAATGGCGGAGCTTTAAAAAAGAACGGGATTATGTTGCCTAATGAATATTTAATGCTCAAAAATTGCTGTACTTAAATTATTTCAACTTTGTTGCTCTAATTTCTTGCAAAGAGGATCAAAAGTGGGTGGACTCATTTATTGTGTAGTTATTACGCAGACATTTATGAGGATCCCGGGACAGGGAGTTGATCATCTAATTAGTCGGGTATTCAGGCAATTACCCGCATGTCAAGCATCTCTACTGAGTCAGCAGCATAAAATTGGCAGAGCATCCATAAAATTGGGACTTGTTTCATTTATAATTTTAAGTTTTTGAGCCGAAAACTCTGCTTATCTGTGGTGAAAGCGGGTGATCAGTAGTCTGGTCTCCATTTCGTTTAGAAAGTGAATCAACTTAAGTTTGGCAGTGAGTGGGTGTGGCTGGGGTAAATTTATGTGTGGTAGTTTAATCCCAAATTCATTTATTCTCATGTCCAACTTGATTCCGAAGGGGGTTTATGGTCTCATTAAAATTTTTATGACTTTTACTTCCCACTTTGTTCCTCTGCCAGAAGGGAGAAAGTGAAAGCCAAGCGGAAAGGGAGCGACCAAGTATTTTAATCTTGTTGTAGAAAAAGTGAGGAGGAGCAGCAGGAGGTTGGTGGAACTTTCTCAGGAGAAAGGACTTGTTGGCAGAGGATTCTGGTTGGATTTTGAATATTTTGCAGTCTGTTACACCCACAGAGCTCTTGTTTTGTCCTGTCTTTAAGAGACAGCAGATGTGGTATCATAATAAGTTGGAGGTTACTTTCACCAACTTTATTGTGTCCATTTTAATGCACAAGTTAAAGTTGGAGAGACTCAATTAATTCCTGGGGATGCACCAGAGTCAGATATAACTCGCTTTGGGCCAAAGAATAAAATAATTTGAGGGAAATCATCTCCCAGGCTGAGGAGAAAGTGGAGAACTGATGGCTGGTACATGTTTTGTGTTACTTTCTCCACTCATAAACTGTTGCTTTCTCCTGAGTAATAAAATGTATGGTAATGAAGACAAATGAAATAAAAAGAGATCCTTTTCGCTGGGTAAGGAAACAATTGTTTTATTTTTGCAGAGAGCTGTCCCTCCCTCTATCCGGTTCTTGTTTTGAGGAGGTTTTATTACCCGGAATTTATTTCTTTACAGAATATTGCTGCCTTTTGACAGAGTGCAACCTCAAAGGCCTCCAATTNCCGGTTCTTGTTTTGAGGAGGTTTTATTACCCGGAATTTATTTCTTTACAGAATATTGCTGCCTTTTGACAGAGTGCAACCTCAAAGGCCTCCAATTGCGGGAGGGAGAGAGAGGAATGAATAATTAAAAAGTTGTCTTTAAACTACTTTTTAAACTACTTTTTAGCCCGAGCCAGAGGCGAAGTGCTTATGTAACCGTTGAGGCCGTCTGTCTGTCCGTCTGTCTGTCCGTCTGTCTGCTCATTTACGGCCGTTTTAACTCCAAGGAATGATGGGAGGGAGCTAAACATGAAACAGTTTAGTTTATTAAGAATTAAAATAAATTTGAATATTTCTTTGAAACGAAGTCAGCTTTTTTATATTCTTCAATCAACTTATTCCCCATATCCAGTGGAGGATGGACAGCTAAGTGCATGGAGTAAATAATGAAGATGTATTGTCTGCCTGTGGAGATGGACTCTTGACATCATTTGTCTTACTTTGTTTTGGACTTTATTTTTATTTTTGTGCTAAAAAATTACCTTTTCTCTTTGACTCTGAGCTCTAGAATTTGTTCTCTTTGACTTATTTGGACAGCTTTTGCTTTTATGCACAAGTTTTATGAAATGGGTTTCTTGTGCATTTTGTAATTCTGTCAGTGGACAGGATTTTATTGCACGTGTCTCCACTTATGACGTGTTCCTTTGGTAAGTAGTTGTCGCTTGTAAAGGGCAAATGTTCTTTTGTTAGTTGAGTGGACTGATTTGCGAGAGAAAGTAAATCTTGTGAGATAAGTGGGAAGTCTAATTCCCTACGGACAGGGGACATAGAACCCTGGGCTCGTTTCTCGGGGACTTACGGATTGTTCATAAGTTTTCATTTATTTGTGACACGCGAAATTGGGAAACAAGGCAACAATTGTGTGACAAAATTCAAGGGCTGCTTGTGGTCAGTGGTCATCTTTTTAGAAAGACAGGAAAAACGTGTAATTGTTGGTGTTCTGTCTCTTAATCTTAATTGTTGGCTGTAAGGGTGAGAGTAAGAAAATGGGGGAGAAAGTGGGATTCCACCTGACCATGACCATGCATTAGTGGGGTTCCGGAGTTGAGTCGTAGTCTCTTACACACAGCTCAGAAGGAAAGGTTCCGGGCACCCAGTCCCGGGTTTAGTTTGCTTCCACCTCTCCATCAGACTGGGCACAGGGAAAGTACGCTCCACCACCAAATACAACTCGAATTCCGAATACATAAAGAAGAATTTGTGACACTACTTTCTCCAAAGAAGCTGAGATTTATTCAGAACTTTCTCCAAATGGAGGAATCACGAGAGTTAATATTTTAATAAGGTGCTCCATAAAGTAAACTTGTGACAAAAATAGGAACTCCAGTCTCACATATTTATGATCTACTTAACTCCAAGTGTGTGACTAATGGCACCAGCCACACCTGGGGAGAAAGTGCGGAGAGAAAGTTGAGAAAACATGTTTCCTTCTCTACTTGCTAATCATGTTGTCAACAAAGTATTTATGTTTACCTTTAAAAATCAAATCAAACTCCAGAGTTATCCTTGAATGCCGCCAAAGTAGGGGTGAAAGGTAGGGCGGTGTTTTTTTGTGGAGAGAAAGTTGATAAAAGGACGTGGTTCAAACTAATCTGTGCTCTTTGAGCCATGACTTTCTCCACTTTCTCCTAAACGGAGTGGTTACTATTATTAAAGAAGCAGAAATAGTTGAATATCTGTCAACTTGTGTTTTTATCCCAACCTTTAATGGAGAATGACAAAGTGCCAAGTTTTTATTAATTCCACAAAAAGTTGCTTCTTTTTCAATCTGTTTCTTTTTATGAAGCGAATAAAAGTTTGAACTTTCTCCGTAAACAGAAAAAAAGTGGATTTGGGCAAGTTTGGTGGGTTGGTGATCTGGCTAAATATTTCAGTGAGAAAAGCAATCAATGTAGTCCCGGAGAAAGTTTGGAGGTAACAAAATCCATTTATTTACTCATTTCTATTGACTTTGCCCCTGTCTCTGGCAGTGGAAGGGATCATTTTGTCTATCCCAGCCAGCTACTTACGGGGGGCCTGGGTGAAAGTTTAGTTAATTAAATGGAGAGAGGGGTGGACAGGTGTGAAAGATGAGATGAGGAGAGATCACCAGAAACCCTGTCATCCCCAGGAGTGAAAGTAGAGGAGAAAGTAGAGAGCAGAACAGGCAGATGTTTCAAATTGTTGTTTGGTTTGGGTGAAAGTTTGCTTAGTTTGCATCACTTACTCTGTTTCTGGAACAAGTTGGAGTTGACGGGAGGGATTCCTCCTCAATTACTGGGGAATTAAAATACTTGGCAACTTGTCTCCTTCAGATGCTGGACTTTCTCTTTAGTTAAGTGGAGAGTCTTTTATCTTATCGGGACTGTTATCAAATCGGAGGTGGATGGCATTATATTTTTGGGAATATTGGGACTTTGTATTGGGTGTGAGGAGCTTGATGTGATTTTGAGTTGGTAATTCCGTATTCATGGCCTCCCCTTACATTAGACTGGAATCTAATAAGACTGCCCAACCATTCTTGTCACGTCTTCACATAAATTTCACACAACCATCCTCACTCACTCTCTAGAAAGCCAGCCTTTACTTGGCAACTTTGACGTGAAGGAGGGATGGGAAATGGCGATA
>JAAXNX010000268.1:0-35741 GCA_036491905.1 Folsomia manolachei
CTGTGATGACCACAAGAGAGTCACGTCATTCAAATTGTTTCATTCCGATCCCACTCTCACCAATGGGGACACCTCGACCGAGTAGAAAGCCGGGTAAAAAGAGTACACCCTCCTCCACTCCGAAAAAAGTGGGCAAAATGTCGTTGTCCGAGGCCATTTCAAAAACTAAGGCTGCCCAACCCACGCTAATCAATGGAGAAAAAAAGAAATCCTTGAAACAAAAGGACATTATTCATGAGGACGCCATCCTTGGAACGGGGGATGATAAGAAGAAACGTTATCTCAGTGGAGCTAGTACAGGATCCGTGGTAAGACTTGAAAGGATGTTTATAAAAACCATTTTTAACCTAATTTTTCTGCCCAGGGAACTATTCGTGGAAGCGAAGAGTTAGCCACGGAAGTGACGTACAGGAATATCCACCACGGTCATAATGAGGGAGATTACCACCAAGTGCCGACAAGGGATGGAGAAAGGGACCGTAGTCGGGCAAGAAACGCCTCCAGAACAAGAACTCCTTCCGCAGGATACTGTTCTCTGATGTCGTCCTCTGCGACGGGGAGTGGAAATGGGAACAAAATGGCGACCAAAGTTCCTCCAGCAGCCCTGCCAATAAAGAACAAAGACTCCAGTCGAGACTCGGCCTATTATGGATTCTCTTCTGGAGAGAGTAGAATCACGACGAGGGAATCTACTCCAGAAAAATTGGCAGCTGGAAAGAAACATGTTGGAAAACGGTCCTTGGGAGATCGTGGAGGAGTAGGGAGACAGAAAACGGCCTTGTCCACGGTGCCTTCATCCAATTTTGAGTCTACTGATAAGCAGAAGAAGAAATCCAGGGCATCCAGGTAAGATTGTGCAAGATTCCTCTTAGAATAGAAGAATTCTATATCTATAAAATTGTTCTTTCTCTTCAGATTAACGACGGACGACAAATATCTCAACTTCCTCACCGAAGTTACCGAGGATATCGTGAACCGTGGGATTTACACTAATCGCGGACTCAAAATGCTGTTTCAAGATCATTTGGATGGGAACAAGGAACTCGATCTTGTAAGGGATTCTCCTACACGTTTCCCAGTTACTTACTAAATACTTCATCTACTTGTTTCAGGAACGAATGACAGAAATGTTGGAGAAACTCCGGATGGACCTCGGAATCCCGAAGGATGACACATTAAACAAACTAGAATTTGGATACGGCTCCGTAATAAACTCTGACAGAAGCGGAACCTACTCAAGATCTGGTGCCGTGTCAATATCGACCCCAAGGATCCCGTCACACCCTCCGAGAGACACTGGGGAAATGTTGGCAGACGAATTCCTCCCCCCACCGCAACGGAATCCCAGCCAAAACCCGTTCTTCATCTCGGAACCCGAGTCGGAGAGTGAGGTCGAGCTTCATAGTTGTAAAAGTGAGACAAGTTTAAGTGAGTCGGAGTTACAAAGGACACTCAAAGAGGTGGGCATAGATAGCAGGACAACGCTGGAAATTGTATCCATGATCAAGCACAATCCTTCGAATACCTTTCCCAATTCTGGGCGTAGAGGAGAAAGCAGTGGAGAGGAGGGCCAAGTGGGAGGAGGAGGAAAACAATCAGGTCGAAGACACTCACAAAGCTGTTCCACCCCACCCACCAGCCATTGTTCGACAATGTCGTCGTAAAGAGTCAAGTATTTTTTAATGTAGCCTTAATTACCTCACTTTCATGCTATTTACGTATTTACGCAATCTACAAAGGAATCACTGCCTCAATTGTTCTCAGTGTTAATAAATGCATAAGGTACAAATGTCACACAAATAGTTGGTTACTTATAAACTAAGGGAAAAGCTGAATAAATGCTAGAGTTTCTGGAAAATTCGGAAATAGGCTCGGTTGCAAAAGTATTCTAGGATTTATTACGGTTTTTTCTGGCTGGATATAAATTATGATGGAATAAAGGTGTGGGTTTAGTAGATTGGTGTGCATTCCTCCGTAAATAGTCCGGTGAGAGGGTCAAAATACTCGACGCAATATTCTGGACCGTGATCAGGCACTGGAGGAGGATAAGGTTGTGGGTAGCGAGAGCCAAATAGCCAGGACAAGAATCGTGCCTGGTTTACGGGATCTTGTCCGGGAGCAGGGTCTTGAGACAGATTCCGACGAATGAATTTCCGGGTGACCAATTTGGGAAGGGATGAAGATGAAGGGAATTCATTGGTGGCAGTCAGTCCTTCCCTTGGAATTGGACTCATCTCGTACCTCGGAGCAGGAGATTGTTGGAATATCTGGGCAAAAATTAAATGGCATCCAGGAGTAAAGTTTAACTTGTATCAGTAATAACTGCGGGTTAATGCCTACCTGGCGTTGCCTACTTGGCCACTGACATTCCACTTCTAGGAGAAGTAGTGGGAGGAGGAGGAGACAGACTAATCTGGGAGACGAAATAATTGAGCTTCTTCTGAGCTTCATTTCCGTCTGGAATGTTGTTTTTAGTTCTTTCAAGTGAGATAAATCTTCGTCTGTGGGAATGGATTAAGGACTGATTCCAGATCACAAACCTTCGGGTTCTTTTATACAAATGACAGTGTAAAAAACAAGTCAGGGTATCTTTCTTATGAAAAATGGGAAAATGTCCAACCCAAAACGTAAAGTGCAGATGCATTTTTTCAATCTTTCATTTTTATGATGTCGGGTAGGATAAAAAGTGAGCCTTTTCCATGACCTAGTTTGTGTGGGATTTCCCATCGTGTTTGGGTTTTATTGTTGAATTGGAGACGCCTCAGTTTTTTGGACCCTTCCTGAATCTTTTATCTTGTTTAACCTCCATTTATCCGACCTTCACCTCAGAATAAATGCCTCAAAAATGATTTCGGAATACAGGTGGTTATTTGATCAGAATTGATTTATTTTCATTTTATAATTAATTGGTTGGCTTACACGTAGATGGATCGGAGGAGATTTCTTAACAATATCAATATTAAAATAGGGACCTGTCGTCGTTCGTTAGGTTTCGCCGCTATCTACAAATTCAACAGTATAAACACATTATCTAAACCTTATCACTTAGTAAGACACTTGATTCTGAGCACTGCATCGTTTCTTCGTAGTTTGCATCATTTTAAAATAGTTCACGATGAGGAACAATTTTAAATTTTAAATTTTAAATCCTCAATCACTAAAATACTAAATAATGCGAGTTGTCGAATAGTACATAAAATCTTAGTTTGCAAATTATCAACCACTAACTAAAAGAGGCCGGAGAGCTGCATTTTAAAATTTGCATAGTAAAAAATGCCCTTCAAACCTCTGACCTATTAAGATAAAGCCTAAGAGTAATAGGAACTAGGATTTTTTTTACTGTACTCTCTCCCACTAAATGACAACTAACATAATGGGCAGCACTGACAACGACGAGACAAATAAAATACTTTGTATCACATTAAAAATTGCGGTATCAAGGTCAAAATATTTTTAAATCGAGACTATAAACAAATACTACACGGAGTGATGAACGCCTTTCTTGACAAACAAATAAAATTCTTATTCCTGTCTCTCTGCAATTGAATATCACAAGTTTGGTGAAAGTATTTGAGAACCCACTACTTGTACTGGCAAACAGTCCGTCGTTTTTTGAGGTTTGACCCACTTCAGCTTTTTTACGCTATAAAATCGTGAAATGAACAAAAACCTATAATTAGTCTACACGACTGCTTGTTCGCATTGATTGTAATATTTTACGAATTCAAAATAATACGAGTTAATCCGTTCCTTTAGCACTATTTGAACATGGACATCATTGCTACTATTTACAATCCCCTGGCCTCCTGACATAACGCTAATGATAGTAATTAAACAATATTTAGGTACGTGGTGTAGTAATGTCTACATAACCATGATAATGAATAGTTAATTGTACGATGTAGTTAATTACATGGTCAAATTCAGCTATGTTCATAGATATTTAACTAAAGAATACAAGGTGAATGAACCACTTCTCTTGATTATAGATTGCTCGTCGCAGGATAATAATAGTTGATCCAATTGATCATGTTTACCAAAAATTTAGGTACCTCTGTTTTACTCTAAAGTTTCACTGTTCTGGCTCAGCAGCCATACAGTGACATCGTTTGGGAGCCATGTATATAAATCTCATTCTTCTTCACCAGAGCCAGCACTCTTGTTCCCAGCGGAAGTTCCTGCTGCTGACGTTGATGCCACAGCCGCGGCTGGACTCCCACCAACACCTTGACTGGAAGAAGCTGTTCCAGATCCTGAAGCTCCGGAAGTTGAATTCTTTTTGCCTCGAATATTCTTGGCCGCCTTATTCTTGTCCTTTCCACCCTGTAAATACATAATTTCAGTGATCCAGATCCGCGAGCTTAAGCTGCAAGAACACTTTGATGCAATTGTCGTTAGTGGGGATCTTAAATGGGAAAAACCACAACCCGAAATCTTTCTTCGGTACTAATTTCATTGCTTTATTTGGACGAGTTCTGAGACATCTGGGATAGTGAAATCTGGTGGTGGTTGTGGAGCCTTTTGTCCATCCTCCGCATTATCATAGACCCAGACCGTGATTCCTAATTGAGCTTGAAATCCTCCCACGATATCAGTTTCCAATTTATCTCCAATCATCAAACACTCGAATGGCTCCACTCCCAACATTTTGCACGCCCTTAGGAATGTTCAGAATAAACCGATGTTAAAAATAATTGTAACTTAGATCAGTGGTGTAAATAAATAA
Source organism: Folsomia manolachei (assembly GCA_036491905.1). Classification (NCBI taxonomy): domain Eukaryota; kingdom Metazoa; phylum Arthropoda; class Collembola; order Entomobryomorpha; family Isotomidae; genus Folsomia; species Folsomia manolachei. The sequence continues at coordinate 4,727 of JAAXNX010000268.1, forward strand.
AGCAATGAAATTAGTACCGAAGAAAGATTTCGGGTTGTGGTTTTTCCCATTTAAGATCCCCACTAACGACAATTGCATCAAAGTGTTCTTGCAGCTTAAGCTCGCGGATCTGGAAAGGAAATCATGGCAAAATGCAAAGACTGATTAGTTCATCTTAGAAGATAGTAGGGCCACAACAATAACTAATGATTATTGGTTGCAGTATTAGTGAAGGGTATGACTGATTGCATTGCATTCAAGAAGAGAGAAGCTCAATCATGAGTGCAATGAATGAATCAACATTTGAGTCATGAGGAATCATATCGAAGCGACACATCATCGACCAAAGTCAGAGTCAGAGAATGTCCGTTTTCAAACAACTTACACGCAAAGGAGCTGATAAATAAATTTTCTTTTAACCAGCAGCCAAGTGGATAAAGTAGGTTAGGTATTCCTGCACAACTATTAAACAACTCAAACGCACATGACATGGGTCACACTAGGGTACATAGGGAGCAAAGGACTCCTCTCTTACCTTTTCCCATTGGGAGTTGGAAGGTCCATTCGTCACCAGGGCCAGCTGATATTCTTTATGAAGATGGCGAAGCATGTTCAAGTTTGCTTCGGATAACACCATGTTACGATATCGGAGTTTCTTCCATCGTGGATAAATGTCTTCTGCAAAATCATAATCATATAAAGATTAGCTTGTGCTTTTCCGATTTAATACTAGTGACTAAGTGTGCATCAATTTCCACCAAACTTACCCACAAGCTCGTCATAATCATCTCCTAAAGCTTCTGCCCATAGAGAGATCCTCCACTCGTCTAAAGGCACACGTATATTCTCGGGACATCGTCGGAAACGGCGGAGAAATGTGTCAGTAATCTTTTTTGCAGGACCTGCCGGGACGTCCATTTCTCGAGTCATGACCTCCGCAATCTAAATAGTCAATTATAAAATATTTGATTAGTATGGACATTATAATTGCATGACCATAATTAATCGACGATATTTTTAGCTAGCTCATTTTCTCTCTATTTACTGTCATTTTTATATTAAAACTTCTCTTTAGCGAGTAATAATTACACAAGATGGATAGAAATTAGGGTAGGAAAAAATATAATTATTGGTGGTCGGTGTAATCTGTTACCTTCGTAAATCATCAAGAAATTAAGTGAGCGAAGGTAGAAGATCGCGATCGCCTCGGTTCCGATTTGATCTTGATCGATTTAGACAAGTTTTGCGTGTTCATAGAATTCTTTGTCTGTAAGCAGACACAAAGGTCAAACCTCTGCATTAAGCCGATTCAAAATTGACTCGAAGTATTGGCGATTTGTGGCGCGTCATTAGTTTCATCGCCGTAACTAGTTCATCCAAACTTAAAATAGCCTCATTTCAAGACCAGAATACACAAATGACTATTGCAGGATGGTCAATAACAGTTGAAATAGAACAGGACAATGATAACTCAGCTAAGCTTTGAGGTGTATGTAGGTCAGATAAAAACCATGCACGCTTCAACATCATGGCATGAAATTGTCCGGATGAACTTTGGAAATCAAGTAACATAAGTTTTCATTCAAGTGTGATGTACAAAAGACCAAATCCAGGTTAATCATTGCAACCAATTTATTGTACATAATTGTAGTAAGAACTTCAAGAAATAAAGTGACTAGCTTAGCATTGTAATATTATCAATAAACAAAGTTACATAACAAAGTTCATGACTCGGTGCTAATCAGTTCCTTGATATTTGCAAGGCAAGAGTAAATACATAAATACGAGGATGAAGAAAGTATAAAGAGACAACAAGGGTGTCATCAGAGTTATCATTAACCAAATACATGCAACTATCATTAAACAAATAAATAAGTAGCTCTAAATAGCCCTTGCTATTATAGAACATTACTTTACTATGTACAATAATACAACCTGTTTGAGTTCATCCAGTCCAAATTACAAGGCAGATATTTCTATATCTGCCCTGTTTGGCCTTCCACAGTGTCAAATTACATAAATCAAATTAAATATTTACTTGAATTAATCAAAATTAAATATTATGTATTAACCTCAATCCAATTAAAATCAAACAATGTAATCGAAAATATTGGTTGGACAAATACAAATGGAGTGGACAATGAACACTACCCGGCCGACTGACTGATAAGTTGGGTTCAGGAGTCGATATTTGATCAAAAAGTGCCTGCATGGCTGGGACTACAAGTATTTTGTTAGTGACAATTATTGAAGCAACTGATAACTCAACTCAGCGAAATGTTAAGTCCATCAAAAACATGGATAACTTGAGCACACTATTCGAGACAAACATCCAAAAAATGCCAAATCAGAAATCAACATTTAAATGTATGCACAAGTGCCACGATGGGATTGCATGCAATTCAAGTAAGTGGACACGGCACAAACACTTTTTTTGGAGAAAACAAGTCAAACACTTAAAAATCCAATAAAAATTAAATCAAAGTCAATACAAAAGTGTTTTAATACAATGGATGGGCGACACAGGAAAGGCACTTGAGCTCGAGTGTTTTATTTTGATTACTTTTCCACTCCATGTCTTGTTACTGTGTTATAAGCACTCTCTCTCTTATCCAATAAATTGAATTACTAACAAATTAGTTTTATAACATTACAGAGACAATAATGAATGAGTAAATAAATGCAAAAAATCAAGAATCCAGAGTAGAAAAGAGAAGGAAATCCCTTAATTTACATACATCCTACCATAATTAGCACACTACTCAATCCCAACTTCTTTCAAAGCCTTGCTAAGTGCTCGCAAATGATGACTTTTAGCCAAAGCCATCCCTTTGCTTTTCAGGACACTCGCCGCCTTTTCAGAATTCTTGCATAGTGTAGCTTGACAAAGGAAATCCTCATAAGCGGACATGGTTCCTTGATCAATACGACTTTTATAAGCAAGTGAAATATTTTTGATGAGTGCCTCCAAAAATCCACTATCCGCACAGAAGTCTGCCAACCAAGGAAGAATGTCGAGAAGACCTCCAACCGTTTGCAGGCTAAGGAACCACATTTCCTTCAAGTCATTCCATACGGAGCGATAGTTTGGCGTAATTTCCAAGGAGGGTGGACTTTGGACTTCGTCTGGAAGATGAGCATCCCAAACAAAACGAACAACAGCTTGTCCAAACCGGAAGGCAGCGTTATCCGAGCCAGCAATAAGTTGGGTCGTGATGAATTCCTCTTCAGGAGAAATGGACTCTCCTCTAGTCTTAGCATCCAATGTTTTCTTGGCAATATTCATAAGAGAAAGAAGTCCAAGAGAGGCCACATTTCCCATCAGGGGCAAATCATCCTCGCTATTGGTCAAATGTGGCATAGCATTAAATGCCCATCGCATCAACTGCTGAAATACGGAGGAGGTCGCAACGACGTCTGGATCCAGGACGGTGGTGTTGATGAAAATGTTGCAAGTGTTTTGCATAGCGACACGAAGTCGGAATAGAGTGGATTTTAATTCCTCTTCATTCATGTCTTCTCCCGGACCAGTTTCTGCTTTCTTTCCAGGTTTCTTTGGACGGGATTTCTTTTCTAAAATCTCTTTTAAATTCTTGTAAACGGACCAATTATGATTGAGAAAGCGAGAGAGATGTTCCTCCCCTTCGGAATCCATTATCATGTGAACCCCTCGCTCCTCTGCGGTAAAATTGCAAAGGGCTGGAAGCAGGGTAACGAGTACTTCGGGCATAATAGGTTCCGTACATTTTCCAACTTCGGCAAGTACTTGATTCTCTGGACTAAGACCATCCTCATCATCTTGCAGGGTTTCAAAGGCAAGGGCCAACATGAAAGGGAGTACTTTGTAAACTTCTTCCTTCATGGAAGCCGCCTCATCTGCCAACCAAGCAGCAAGGCATCGGATCGAGGCACAAGTTAAGAGTTTTTTGCGAGCGTCCCAAAATTTACGTGGATTTTTCATTGCTTCCTTCTGAATTTGATTAATGAATCCTAATACAGCCCAGTAAGCTCCCTTTAAAGAGTGAAATACTTGCTCTTTCTGCTTTTCATCCAAATTCTCAAAATGAGTCCCAGCCATGAATCGTACTGTCGTTTCAATAATCGAGTAGCAACCACCAATAAGGTCATCATTTGCCATGACCTTGTCCAAAGTTCGTCCTTCAAGTGCCATCCGCACCTCGATACAACTCAAGTGAACAAGAAGAACAAGGAATTGATAGGCTTCGGGTCCTTGTTCCGTTTTTTTAATGATCCAATCCACCCCAAGAGTTGAGAGCATGACGGATGCAAGTCTGAGTGCAGGATTTCTTTGTTTCTCTGTTATTTTACTGGACAGAATATCAACCAAACCTTTTAGGATTGCTGCTGGCCAAAACTTTGTGTAAAACTCTTCCGTGCTAATATTACTTGTTGGGATGATACCAGCCATAAGACCGCAAATCTCAAATTTTTGCTCTGATTGATCCGTCTCAAATTGAAGCGTGAGTCGATCCATGGTATCAGCAAAAGCTTCTGGTGACTTTGCCCAAGTCTTGGACTTCAATTTAAACCCGATAGTGCCAATTATTTGGAGAGCTTCATCAGAATTGAAGGCTTGATTCGCAAATAGTTCACAAAGTCGAAAAATTGCTCCAGAAGTTACGAGAGCTTCTTTTCCTTTATCCACTGAAGCCACGGATTTTAGACAATGATACGCTTCCCGAACAACTTGAAGTAATTGGTCGTCCTCTTCGTCACCTTCTTCGTCTGCTTTTTCAATAATATCCAAAAAAATTGGGATAGCATCCAACATGTCTTTACTCTCCGCAACTTTGGGATCGGAACAAAATGTTGTGAGAATGGTCAGAGCTACGGATTTATAGAGAACGGCCGGACACTCGGGCGTAGAGGGTGATACCAAGAGACGTAGAAGAAACTTGAAACCAATCGCTTCAAAGAGTGCATTCCTCTCATCTGCCTTTAGTTTGGAGCCTTTAACTACTTTGGTGACGAGAAAGAGCGCAGCCATCTTTTCAGTGTCATTTTTTGCACCGCTAAGTGCTCCGATGCATTTTTGGACAGCGGGATCGATTTTTGCAGGAGTGGACATGGTGGCGACGAATGAGTGTGACTCCTTGTGCGAAATACGAGAGAGTCAAGGCTGTTATTTTGGCAAGGCAAGGTTTAGCTGGCTAACTAGGACCAGGCCACAAAAGTTGTTTTTCCCGGATTCCACTTTTTCACTAGAAATATCGATTTCCTCTTCTCTCCAGAACCTTCTTTCTCCCTGGAGTTGGTGGATGGTACGGTACGGTACTGGTCACGAGAAAGCACGGGATATAGAATTGAAACTACACCAGACCAGACCACACCAGTGTAGAATAGGATCCCTCTCTACGACTAGCACGAGGAGATGATAAACTATGACCTTCAACTTGTCCGTGGCTTGCTGGATTGGTTTCGCTGTATCTGCGTGGCGTATATATACGTTTCTGTAGGTGAGTGAAAACAATTCATGTAACAAGGATTTTGGGGAGTAGCCCTGAGATTGCTTTCACCTTCACCATCCACCATGGATGGGTGAAGATGATAAAAAACAAACGTACCTTCGTAATTGGATAAACTTTCTTTGGACGGCTTTCTTGCTGCGTAAATAAACTACTTCCTGTTATTGAATTGGTAAAGATGACTCACTGGAGGGACTAGTGGGAGAAAAAGGAATTGCTCAGTCACCTCCAAACACTTCGTCAATAAGAATGACAAGGATTCTGATTGGATTATCAAATTAGATAGCTACAAATTGACATTAGCAGCCGGAAGAAAGGCAAGTACGACGAAAAAAGGAAAATGCCGGATTGCAACTAAATTGGAATTGGGTGGATGTCACAGCATCCATCCGCCCTCGATCTCAAGAGAGTTAAAGACAGCCAGCCAAACCAAGCGATGCAAACGCAGTGCCTTTGGTGTGAGATAAACCCTATTTTTAGACAAATTTTAAACAAACAGCCGAGTCTATTTTTATGCCTAAATCGTCTCCGAAAAGAGTTCAGTCACCACACCATACACACTAACTAGAAGCATGTCATAAAAAATGAGTTCATAGAAAGAACTAGACGAGACCAATCATGCCACACGGTTGAAAATGCTTCCATTTTTTGGACAATTTTTAAGGCACCATATAATGTTGTTCAGCTCATTCCCATATATGATTGGGTTATTTATGTCCAAACATGCTGCATACAAACATTTCTTCAATGGCATCATTTAGTGACGACAACAGTTTGCAATGCAAGCAATAATATCAAACATTATGGAAAGTTGACACTTCCTGAACAAATTCAAGGATTAACTTAACATCGACTCTCTTGTTGTTTGGCATTAATTGCCCCCTGTTAATTATTTACTCTAATGCTTTCGTTACGAGTATTAAATGACAACAATTAGGCAAATGTAGAATTAAATGAATGCACGCGTGTCATCCTTCAGTATTTGAATGTAGAAACATTATTATTATCACCAAATCACTGACTCAATTGTTTACCCAATTCCATGTTATGTTGCTTGTTTGCGATGGAATTGTAAAAATAAAAAATAAATAGTAACATCATCCAGATTCATAACAAAAAGCGTCCTTGTAAACTTTCCATTTGTTTGTTGTTTCATAATTAATAACAAAATTCGATGATGGAACGCTATAAATAAGTCTCTATTCCGACCATATTAGGCACTTAGGCACAATTTTTAATTAGATTAATAAATGTTCCATTTGAAATGTCTCCATCCAGTAATTTATAAATTCAGACTATGACCTGCCTTATTTCACTGAGATTGATTACATAATCGATTTACGTCAAAATGAGATTGACTCGTGTCATGATGTCGCATGTCACAAGTTCTTAATGTTATTCTTGTCGTGGATAACTGATTAAGGTTTGTGATAAGGGGATTGATTGCCAAAGTCAACTTGATTGATCCCAGCCAGATTTAGATAAAAAACGAAGTCGTTAAAAGTTCTATTTTTAAGTCATTCATTCCTTGCCTAACATCATAACTGGCCTTGTTTGTTTAAGAAATGACCACGCCAAGTTATTATATGACGACATATTCATAGCATCCTCATTCCCATGTCCAAAGGAAAGAGATGCCACAATATTTTACACTCACCACGATGCAATTGATGCAACTTGGAAGGACAAATGTCCCATGATCATAAATATAATAAGTCCTCTTCATTAATACTGAACTGAGTATATTCCTGTCCCAAATTCTCAGAAGAAGCGGATTTGTTAACCAGTGCAATAATAATAGTGAAAGATGAGCGGACCTTGTCTGTTATTATAATGCAACTATGACTTCTCCTAATAATTACTTCCTTGTATATCACGACATGAGTCACCCTGTTGTGTCTCAACAGTAAGAGAAAGTTGTGAAAGGCATGGAATGAGTCACAAGTATCAGAATGTCATGTGATGCCAATCTGTGCCCTGGTGCATATCAACTATCGATCTAACCTTAGTTATGAATGAATTCCTTGCAAAATACCAGACAAAATCCAAAGCTAGAAGCTAGCCAAGTAGAAAGTTTTTGTAAAGAAAAGAAAGTAAAGCTAAAAGCTGAGAAATTCTGTTATACAACTCACCAAACCCCGAAAACTTGTCGGTTTTATTTGATCTTTTCGTTTAGCCTTGCAATAATTATTGCAGGGTAGTATTGTTTCCTTTACAATTATTGCAGGGAGTTGTGAATTAAAAAATGAATCGCGTTAAATTCACAAAATTCACTGCAACCGAACGAGCACATGAAAAACCTTTACCCGCTGAATCCTTTAAAATATTGCTCAGCATTTAACCCTTCAATTCATTACAGAATCACTAAAAAAGAGGCTTTTTCATAACTTTCATCTCCTTACATAAATCAATGATTGATATTGGTGGCATTGACTGGAAGATTTTATTTATAAATTTAGTTTGACTGTCCTAATTGCGTCAATCCATCATTATGGGAATACTTAATAATATTATGAAAAAAGTAATTGAGAAAGCTCAAAAATAAATGAAGAGTTTGTTTGGGGACCTGCCTAATTTAATCATTGATTAGATGCTATTCATATGCATCCTTCTGTTCCCCAATGCTTTGCTTATTAATTTATGGATCAACTACCTACAAAGTAATGTCAATTGACCCTTTGGTGAATTTCGCCATAAATATTTCATGAACATTGCGACCTCATGAATAAAAATGATGGTGATTGGCCCGATAAATGCGGCATTGAGCTAGTCGCTTTGTTTGATATTTTTCCAAGAAGAGCCCATCAATTTTTGTAGCCAAAACAGAAGCAAAAATTATTAAAGTCGGCATTCATCAATTGATTGATACAGTTCAATCATATCACGACCCATCACAAATAAATATGTAATTTATCGCTTTTGCAGGCCAAAAGTACCTAAAAAGCTATCACTACTCGGAGGTTGCGGTATGTCTATAATTTATTACGGATACAGAAGCAAAAATGTTTGCGTGATGTGGATAACTTGTAAAATACTGTACTTTCAACTTGATTTCTACAAAATTTCTTCAGGAAATAATTACAGCACTTATTTGGGTCAAACTGAGTAAATTGTAGAGCAGAGGACAAAATATAATGAGAGAAATCAGTAACTGGGGATGGAGGTAAAACTACCCAATTCTTCGTCAACATAAAGATTATTAGATATCTATGATGTTGGAAATTGATTGATCGATTGATGGTAAATTCGCAGACGCAGCAAAACCGTGGAGTGATGTGGAACGGAATGATGACACTTCTTGATAGCTAGATAAATTCTTGGCAAGAAATTGTATATTTCGGTAAGAAACACAATGCGACCTTGAAGAGATAAACAAGAACAACGCAACCAGCGAACCAACCTGGGATAAGATAACTTGGATGGATGAATGATTGCGGTACAATTCATCCGAATTTGCAACGGAAGCTGGGAACTGAAACTCGTGATCATCTATCTAAATATGTAGCTCAATGTAAATTTTACAGTTCCGCAATTTTTGGACGACTGCCAAAATTTCTGTAGAAGAAGTAGGCGTCTCCTACTGGGAACTAGTTAACTAACCATGCCATTATTATGAACATGCCAACAAATTAAGTGAAGATTTGAGATAGGCACCACCTTGAAATAGTTTGGGCTATGTTATAAAACAGCAGATTCTATTTCCAGTGGTCGAGTAGATCTCACAATCTTTCAGCTTCTTGCTACTTACTCTGGCGCATACCAGAGTAAAAAATGCTGCGTGATGCAAGTATTTTAAGAGTTGCAAATACCAATCAATAATCCAAAGTTTGGATTCCAAACTGCTGCGAACCAAAGGTTGGATAAAAAGATAATGATAACATGTTTGTGAAACGAATGCTAAATTAAATGAAACATATTTCGACACAAGAAATCTGTAGGAAAAAGTTAAACTATAATTTTAATTTCAACATGACATGAGAATGAGATGATGACCAAGTCAAAAGTTGCTTCATCAATATTATGCAATACTGGATTCTTTAGCAGTCTTAATTCCAGCCCAGCCGCAGGTCTACCTATCTATCTCCAGCCAGCCTCCAGCGCCAGGGACAGACAGACAAGGCGACGCCTCCATGCAGTGGTGTGAGAGATAAAAAATGACAACAATGTCAGGGATAACATGCCACGCGCAACTAGTAATCGCCTCATATTGATTATTAATCAATGATTAATGAAGCAATGAGTACGTAGAATCCAATTCAATGTCAATGTCAACGCTGTGGCAAACCAAAAAAAATGAGCTCAAGGAATTTTATTCTGTCTGATTCAGACAGTCTGAAGAAACTGCGGCATCACACCCAGGGATGTGGAGAAGAAACTTAATTGCAGCTCAATGATCGTCATTTTGATTTAGATTTTATCGACATTCAATATTTTATCGACTTGGACCATCGCATGCAAGAAGAAATTATAATTACATCTAGATTAATGACGTTAAATTATCAGTGCAAGGGGACATTTTTTGTACTGAACTGAAATGCCACTAACGGACGTCAGTAGCTCGCATTTTTGTAACAACAGAACATCTGCGCAATAATTATTTGTAAAATCTAGAATTTCACATCATAAGAAACAATTACATTGATTGGTTTCGATTTTAGCGTTTTCTTATTCTTAATAATTGTTTCTTGGAAAACATGAAGAACATGCAATAAAAGATTGCGAGGTAGATTGTGCCAGATTTCTTATTATTGTGATGGAAAATTACAGCGCTTTCTTGCAACCCAAGCAATAAGAAAAGAAGGCACGAAACAGGAATCATATTTCAAAAACATTTGCCATTGTCCTCGTGGCAGGCTACAAATATTCGAAATTATTTTTCTGTGCGACAGGATTTTCTTTACTCGACAGAGACAAAACAATGACGGAATGGAAATTGACCCAACCAGCTTAAATATCAAGTTCTATTTTTAATTATTCAACATACATAATCCCAGTTTAGTTCTGTCATGTCCATAAATATTAAGAACCTTCTTCCACATAATTTTCTTATCTACTCCTACTTTACTAATCCACTTGGTTGGGCAGCAGCGATAAGATGGTTAAAATGCTATGCAAATAAGGAGAAGGATCAATTTCAAGACGACCAAGTTGAGTTGATAAAGGACTGAAAAGCATTTTCTGGTTTAAATTTTTATTCTCTTTTCTTTACTGCCTCGTTTCAAAGTAGGTTTACGATTATGACAAGCGGATGGTGTGAGGGAATGGATGGAATGGAAAATTTCCAGCTTGGTTTCATGCACTGGCTTGATTTCATTGTATTTTTACACAACCTTCTTTCATCCATCAATAGGCATTGTTAGTTTTGTGAGGCTGGCGAAAAATGGGATTTGTTCCTTGATAAACTTTTGCAAAATGAATGGACCTGGAAAATGTGTACCGAACCGAATGTATGAGTGAAACCATTACGTGCAAAATAGAATCTGAGAACCTATTGCGTAACTTGTGTTGGACTTGGACTTTGCATTCAAACCAGGATTTTGTGAAAGACCCGGTGAGAAAGTTGACATCCTCCTGTTCCATTCCAGGAAAGCGAAACAAGAGATCAATCAACCCACCCGTACTTAGACTCGTGTCAGGCAAAATTGCGATTCGTTGGCGAAAAAGAGAAAATGAACCAGTTGCAATTGGTTGGAGGGAGGAGAAAGGAAGAGAAAGGAAGGATGGATGGATCGATATTTATTCCTCCTCCCAGATTTCATTTCACCTGTCTCTCTCACATAATCAAGCAACAAACGAGACACTTGTTTGTCTATTGTATTTATTTGAGGAATGAACACGGATTATTTAAATGAGGACTTAAAATACTGCCGAAAAATATTTAGCGAAAAACGAGGAAAAAAGTTGCTGCAATCGCGACATGTTGGTAAATTGATGGAATTTACTTCAAGAAATTGGTTCATAAATGAAGAATGCATTCGTTTTGAAACACGCCATAATCGAACCAGCCATATCACATCGTTATTCTTTGATGATTCATATATTTAATAATATACTTCATTGCATGCATCATACCACTCATTTTACTCAGGTATCTCCACTTTTACAACGGAATTTTAATGGATCCTCCGAACTGCGATAAGTGGGACAGGGAAATTGTTGTAAAATCCCAAGTCATTAAATTGCCATTACATAAGCATTATTAACAATTTAAATTAAACGATTCAAGTGAAGAGAAAACATCGCCATCAGATCAGAACAACACCAATCATCGGACATTGCCTGATTCCATGTCCAAGTTGGACGCAAAGTCTCCATCGTAGTAAAAATTGCAAAAAATTGCATGACGTGGATACTGGTGACTTCACCTTCGCACTTGACATAGCGTCATTTTTTAAACGGGGATTGGGCAGCCAGATGAATAAACAAATTGCATTTATTTATGCGTAAGCAAAACTCGTTTTTTTGTGCTGGATAAGTCATACCAATACCACAACCTGGCTAGCTTACGCAATAAAACTTCTTTTCCTACTGGAAACCACGAATAAAACTAGAACAACAGAAACCCCGATGCAGTCATGAAAAACGTGGATTTACGTCAATCTCGCAATTTTCCTAATGCAAATTTTATAAGCGTGGAGATTAGATGGAGCATTGTTTTAAATTCTATAGTCCGTCCTTCCGTGCATTTGTTTGATGCGCTTCGAAAAGAATCCGATAAAGTTTGAATGTGGGTCAAGAGCAAGATTCAAATCAGGAAGGAAAACTCTTTACTACCCACCCACCCATGCATGATGATGCCAATATTATGCAGTCATGCATCCTAATTACAGAAATAGGACATAACTGGTTATTTACGCTAGTTTAAACTACTTTAAAATTACTCTGTGAAAATGCAATTATAATAACTAACTTCGCCCTAAAATGACATACTTATCTTATGAGAGAATGAAACTATGCCCAAGAAAGAAATCTTTTCCCTTACCTTCTGACAGGTGATCGCATCCGCCTTCCTAGTTTCGATAAGCGTATTATCCAAGTCAAAGAGTATGGCGGAGATCCTAGCTCGAGCCGTTCGTTTCCGATTTTGTTCCATGATGACGTCCTTGACCTTTATGAGAAGATTGGAGTGGGGCTCTGTGGGAGGGGTGGTTGTGTCTCTTGAGTAAAATGACTTTAAAACTGGGCGTGGGGACAAATAAAGAAGGTGGGGTTCCGGAGGGGAGACGGTGGCGCAAGTAGGGCGTCGCAGGAGAGCAAGTCGACAGGTTCGGGAAAGAATGATGATTTCTTGAGAGAAGCACCTTGTAAGGGATTTAAAATCTCTGGATTGCAGCAATGTTGTTGGTAAAACTTTGTTATATATTGTTTTTGTTAGGAGCACAGCACGTGGAGTTGTTTGCTTGTGAGGAGTCTGCGGTGGAATGAGAGGAGAGGACGAGCTCACATCGATTTTATATCCAACTCTGCCTGACAACTGACTCCAAACAACCAGTGGGGAAAGAGCCACAACCTCAGCTCATGAATTCCAAAAAGAACAAAGAACGATGGTCAAGTTAGTGTTGTTGTTGATCAAGGGACCACTCTGACCCTGACATGACCTCAGTAAGGTCATGACCTTAGATAGTCTAGCTATTCATGGGGAGATAAGGCCTTATCTTAAGATAAGGTAAGGTTCCTCTGGGTGAAAGTGGGGTGAAAGGGAGAAAGTATCAGTTGGCCCCAGGAACGGAGAAAGTTGGGACCCGCTTAAAAAATAGAGCCGCGTAGAAAAAGACGTCACGTTCAATCCTGTCGACTACTTGGATTGGAGCTTGATAAGAAAAGGAATTATTTTTCAGTATTTTTAAACAATTAATTTAAACTCTGATAAGCTTACCTTATCTTAAACATCGGGAGTCGCAGAAAATTCCAAGTATTGAACGGTAAGGTGAGTGAATTGGTTGATGTGAGGTTGACGTTTTGTTTTCGCCACGGATCTTCCTGGATCTTTTATAAATCTTGGAGTGAAAGCTTATTCTGAATTTTCGTTTTTAAAATGTCACCCGTACGATCCGCCAGCCAGCACTCTCCCAAGATTTGTAATATTTGTCCAGTCACTGATGAGTTATGTTGAGATAGCTGATATACTGGAGTGGAGAGATTAATAAGTAAATACTAATTTATTTTGTGATTCTTCTTACAGGAATCATCTCCAAGAATGTCGGCTACAATTCCGAACTCTTCCAGGAAATCGGCTGGGAATAAGGAGAACCAAGGGGCAGCCCCAGCCAAGGGAAAGAAAGGAGCCAAAGTTTCTGAAACAACCATCCCAGAAGAAGAGGAGGTTGAGGTGGTTGGTGGCGATGATGACTTTGAATCTACGGGACCACAACTCCTTAAAACGTTGGAGGTAATGTAATATAGTCAGAGTTTTGATTCAGGTGTAATTTGTAATAATTTGTTTTAATTAGGGCAATGGTATCACTGCTGGGGACATTAAAAAACTTCAGGAAGGTGGCTTTCATACCGTGGAATCCATTGCGTATGCTCCAAAAAAAGCTCTGATTGCTATCAAGGGTATCAGTGAGGCAAAGGCGGATAAGCTATTGGTTAGTAATACTACAAGACGTAATATTCATGAGCAGTTTGGTAAACCCATTCGTTTTTCAATTACAGACAGAGTCTTTAAAATTGGTACCAATGGGATTCACAACGGCAACTTCATTCCATCAGAAGCGATGTGAAATTATTCAGCTGACCACTGGTTCCAAGGAATTGGATAAATTGTTGGGGGGTGGAATTGAAACGGGATCAATTACCGAAATTTTTGGAGAGTTTCGAACGGGAAAGAGTCAAATTTGCCACACTCTTGCAGTAACATGTCAAGTAAGGACTAATACTTTGTATAAAAATTGGGTTTGTTTTGTTAATTTAATTACTATAATATAATACTATGTTCAGTTGCCTGTGGACTTGAATGGGGGAGAAGGGAAATGTTTATACATTGATACGGAGGGAACTTTTCGCCCAGAACGACTACTTGCCACGGCGGAACGATACGGACTCACAGGAGCGGAAGTTCTTGACAACGTCGCATATGCCAGAGCGTATAACACTGATCATCAAACTAACTTATTGATCCAGGCCTCCGCCATGATGACAGAATCGAGGTGAGATTGAAGATATAACATACAACATAAAAGGCCATTAAAAAAATGAAGACAGTATTTGAGAATATGGACTCCAATTTCAGGTACTGCCTCGTAATTGTGGACAGCGCCACATCTTTGTATCGCACAGATTACTTGGGTCGCGGAGAACTTTCAGCTCGACAAATGCATTTGGCTCAATTTATGAGAAAGCTTTTACGTATGGCGGATGAGGTAATTTACGATACAAGTTCTCCAAATATCGGACCCCGTTAATTTATTATATCGCTTTTAATTTGTTATCATTTTAGTTTGGAGTGGCGGTCGTAATTACGAACCAAGTCGTGGCGCAAGTGGACGGAGGTGCAATGTTTCAAGCAGATCCGAAGAAACCCATTGGTGGCCACATAATGGCTCACGCTTCTACTACAAGGTACATTTCCTTCCGATACTTATTCTTTATCTTTCCACAAGATATTAAAATGCTAAATTATGGTTTATTTGCAGACTGTCTCTGCGGAAAGGAAAAGGAGAAAACAGAGTTTGCAAAATTTATGACTCCCCGTGCCTTGCCGAATCGGAAGCTACGTTCTCCATCAATGCAGATGGAATTGGTGATGCCAAGGAATAATTAACTTAACTTTCTTTCTAATTTTTCTAAAATTTACTTTTTTACACGGGGGACTTAAAAGTTGTAGATTTATATAAATAAATGAATAAATATGATTTAGCGTTTTGATGCTTATACTTAAAAATGGAGTTTTCTTTTTTTTCTTGGAATATTACTTTTGTTGCGGAAAACTTTATGTGCGACAAATGCATTAGTAAATAAGGAAATTATCTCTTTCAACCATGAATCCACCAGACAATTTATTTATGCGAATAATTATTTAGCAAAGTAAAATTTTTATAGTTGATTATCCAGCCAGTATAATACTAATAATTTTCAGTTCGAAAGAATCTTTAGAAAGTATACAAACATTTGAATTTTGGGACATTGTAAATTGGACAGCTTATCCTGTTGATAGTTCACTTCTCTCTGTTAAAACAAAAACATTGTTAAAATGGTAATGCTAATTTGTTTTAGAAGAATTGTTGTGAGACTTTTGAAACTAACTTAAAAATGTTTACGATCCTTGAGCCAATTGTAATCCAAATCACGATAAATGTTAGATGAGCCCTTGGGGAATCGTTCAATCCAAGATTGGACGAGTCCTTCCGGAGTAGCATCATAATTCTTCAGTCCAACTGTCTTCCCTTCAAGAAAAGTATTATGCTGAACAAAAAATTTTCTTGGTTGTTTCTTGTCCATCACAATCTCTCTCCAGGCAGCCCATGGATATTTCCCATCATTGTCCACGGCCGTAAGTCGATCAAACATTGTTCTGGCGGATACAACATCCGCAGTGGCCTTGAAGACCTGAATTTTTAGAAGATAATCATTGATTGCGGCTCGTCCCACAGTGTCAATCTTGCTCCGATCCAGACTAATGAGTAGATCCGGCTTTCCATCAGCTCCAACAATTTGCTGGACATCAACCAGTCCTTCTCCAGCCTCGATGAGAACTCGTAAAATGGAAAATCGAGCTTGGGAATGAGCCTGCATCCATTGACCTTGCCCATCGGCAGAAGGTTGGTACATTTCCAAAGCTTTGGCAGCTCCGGCATAAATCATGGAGAGCCAGTTGACATAAATAACATCCTCCGCTTCAGTTCCTTCATAGCCAAATACTTCTTTGAGTATGGTCTTGTCCAGAGAAAGCAAAATCCCAACACATTCCGCTCGGCATTCTTCAAATGCGGAGCCCATCGAGCCAAAAATTGAGTCGTAGGTGTCATTGTGATCGTAACATTGTTCAATCAATTGTCCTGTGAGAGGGTTAATCAAATCTGCAGAGTAATTTGTGGTCCCATCTTCATTCTTTTTTAGCAATTTTCCAGATCCATGACCCAATAGTTCGTGCAAGGCGACTTGAACGGAGAATGAAGGGACGCGATACTTTTCTAGCATTGCTTTATCTTCAGAACTCAAAAATGGAATCACGGAATCCTTGTAACTTGCAGGAATAACATTTCCCAAAGACACGTTCTTGAATCCCTCATTCTGGCGAATTTCGTCATCTTAAAAAAAGAATAGAATTAAAATTTTAAATAATGATCAGTTGGATTTTGGATAAAATGTATTAATAATCAATCATACAATTGGGAATGTTAATTCCAGCAGGAATTAGGCGAATTTCGTCATCTTAAAAAAAGAATAGAATTAAAATTTTAAATAATGATCAGTTGGATTTTGGATAAAATGTATTAATAATCAATCATACAATTGGGAATGTTAATTCCTGCAGGAATTCCGCTTCCGGCAAAAGTCAAAACATCCAAAGAAGTGAAATCAGGTTTCATAAATGTCTCCCGTTCAAACTCCTTAGGCCAGGGGAGCAATTTCAAGAAATCCGTAGCATGGTCAACCAGTTTTCCAAATTTCTTTGAGGTTTCTCGATTAACAACGGCGACAAAGCCTTCAAATTCTGCCCTCACTCCGGTGGGGTCTCGATAAGTCTCTATGAATCCGATATAAGTCTCAATAACGGGTCCTTTATCTTTAATCCAGAATCTTGAGCCGTCTTTATGTTTGTCGACGGATCCTTGAAGGAAACTAGCTTCATAGGATTTCAGCATACTCTTCTCCGTGTCGTTGGACGCGTGTTTCTGTGCCTTTTCCAAGTGACTGGCCAACTCAGCCATCAAAGGGGAATAATCTCCAATAGTCAGGTTGACCCTGGCCCCTTCAAACTCCTTTGAGACTGGTTTTTCTTGAACAAGGTCCGCGGATGCACTCCGTATCTCGTAAGTGACGGACGTTCCTTCCACCGTTTTGAAGCATCGGGTATTCCATGCTTCTAGCTTTTCTTCTTTCAAAAATCGTTGAATCAATTCTGCATCCTCTGTAGTACAGTTGGACTCCGTATCTCGTAAGTGACGGACGTTCCTTCCACCGTTTTGAAGCATCGGGTATTCCATGCTTCTAGCTTTTCTTCTTTCAAAAATCGTTGAATCAATTCTGCATCCTCCGTAGTACAATTGGCAGAGAAGTAGGTCGTCACACCCTGGATAAAGACAGTAAACTCTTTAGAAGTGCCAATCATTAAATGAAATAATTTTATGAACTACCTTTTCTCCCAGACCAAGTTGCCTTTCGCGATCTCCCAAACTGTACATTTTGTCTTTGACATATTCCCATTTTGCCTTAACGTCTTCTGCTCCCATTCCAAATTTGGCGATGCCCAAGAGTGAACCCAGCTTGTCGCAGGGAACTCCAGGAATGAATTTGGTGTCGCCAAAACCCATTGTAGTTCCCCATTGAGGCAAATACTCCACACGTGTAAACAAGCAAGGCCTTCCACTCATCTTGGGTAAAGTTGCAGTCTCCGATCGCCACGGTTTTGAGTCCTTCAACCCCGTTTGATGAGAACAGGTCGTGGAGCAGGGAAAAGATCACGGGAGACTCGGGCGACGTCTAAACCAACAAGTTTACATTGTGTCGACATTATTTTTGTTTGTGTCATTATTTAACTGAGCCAGATACTGACCTGCACCAAAACGACGAGGCCGCCGACCCAAGAAGCCTGTGCTAAATGATGGGCGTAGAGTTTTTCTTCCGGGTTAAGTCCATTAAATGCTTCGGAGCAGTCCAAGGAGACCACGGGCTGGTCCAAGGGAAGGATGTAGTGTTTCAGAGCTTTATCCTCTTCTACGCCCATCTTACTGCCGACTCCTGACGTGGTGGATGTGGAAATGGAAGGGTGGCAAAGGTCGTCCGTGTAAACTTGTTCCTTGATAAGATGTACTGCGGCTGGATTGGAAGTGTTTGATGACTGACTGTAGCACCTGAAAAAATTGATTGAATTTTATTTGTTAATAATTCTTCACTCACTAATTTTATGTTACCTGCTGCTGGTTGAAATTTGCTTAAAATTGTTCCTCGGAAAAGAAGAAGACACAAAAAATGTGGACACACGAGGATTTCGTCGCCTCGACCACGCCGCTGGAGGTTGTTGGACCAAACTATTTCTAAGGACAAGGGATGTCAGGAAACGACTTGCTCGCATCGAAGAACTGAGAAACGGGCAACTAGCAGACAGACCAGATGTCTGAGGACAGAATTATTTTGTGGTCAACAATTTCGAAATATTAAAAATGTTTTGGACAAACCTTGAACCGAAAGGAGTGCAGTGTCACCGGTGATTTTTGCGAAACTGATTTGGCAGATCCTGTTTCTATTCTCCGCCTCTTTCCATCCAACCCAACCCACACTGGCTCACTTTGTCTCCTATGAAATGATGCGTCAGACCTTGATGGAGTACATTTGGATAAGCAGCTTATCATAAGCTGTCGTTGACTGATAATCATTTTAATATGAGGGGAATTATTCTCTTTATTGAATTACATTTGATTAGCCACGTAACTTATAAAAAAAGTATGGAAATTTATGGTAAGAATAATGTAGATTAAATCTTGACAATTTCTCCGACACAAAAGTCTGCAATGGATACAAAATCTTGGCCCCGTTCAAACTCCGAGGATGACATGTCGATCTGAATTCGTGCAAATGTTCCTCCGCTGCAGCCTTTGGTAAGACGTTCCGGATTAAGGACAATTGTCCCGTCCACATCCCTAATAAAGTGACGAAGATCCGAGGGAAGGACAAGGATATGGGGTCGACTACTCATCCGCCCGTATTTGACGTAGTGTTCAACATCAAACGGAACTCCTTCCTCGGATGGATACAGGGGGTAGTAGCTCCCTTGGGTTAGCATGTGTCGGGCTAGGCGTCCCATACGGTCACCACTTATGGTGGAGCTGGAATATAAAATATTTGATTAGTTTTGGAGCATTTATTTTGACTTGTTTTAATTATTTCTTACTTGGCCAACTCATTTTTACTGAGATGCATCAAAATGTCGGTAGAAGTCAGACCGATTACGATCCCGTTAATGGAGATGGTAGCAGGGTCTGGGAGCATCATGAATTTCTCAGAATTGTGTATGCTAGCAAAGGAAATATTTAGTTATTGTTTGAACTATCTAATCTGTGTACAATTGTGACCAAATTATTATAAAAGTCGTGCTCACTTTTTAACCCTAAATGCAGGCGTTGGATAAACCACCTGACTGTGGACATCCTTATAGCTGGAGACGAGCACGACTTTTGTGGCAGTGGAAGAAATTTCTTTTCTAAAATTATCCAGTTGAACCTTAAAAAATTCTTCGAATGTAACATTTAATTCTTCAATAAGTTTATGGGAAGCATCTAGAAATGGTCCGAGTAAAATGACAAGATCCGGCTCATCCTTGACAATCAATTCAATCAAGTCTTGTAAAGGCTCGTAACTTAAGGAATCGCTCGGATTGAAAGGACCCACAGCAAAGATAATGTTTATAAGAGAACCTAAGAATAGGGATAAGAAATAGAAGGTGAGCAGTCATATGCATATTTGGAGTTATCTATCAGTGAATATTCCTTTGTCTGGCAGCCTACCCTTAATTTTTCCAATGGGAATCTTCTGCAACGGCAAGGGGTCCGGTGTAATCATTCTACCGACTCGAAGACATTTCCCCATCTCAGTCTTCCCTTCCATAACCGCAATCTGTCCCGGAAAGACGTGATACTCTTCCAAAGATGTCAAGTCCAGGGGTACCACGTGTCCATTCGAGTGTTCCAGACATCCTTCAAAGTAAACGTTCCCAGGCGTCAGCTTACTTCCATCGCTTCGGATTCTGCCAATGTATTTCTGCTCATCAACCGACATTTCGGATAGACTTGGTCGATTATTAGCATCAAAATAGCTTTCCCTGCCGGATGCCGAGGAATCTGCTCTTAGGGCATTTTCCTCTTTTTCTACTTTGTCCAAAATCTCCATTCCCAACGTCTCGACAACATAGTCCATAGACTCCGCCATATTTTTGACCTTTTGAAACATGAACTGCAAAATAGGGCATCCGTAAGGGAATAATTCTCCAATAAATAATTTGTATGCCTTAATTTTAATCTATCTCATAAACGGACTTTGTATTTATCATTAGCAAGTGTGGACGTGGGTTCGAGTGCTGTGATTTTACAGGCATTAGACATGCGTCCATTATTGTTCTCCCAGGTGCTGGAATCTTTACATTTGTAGCGAAAAATGACATCTCCCTTCTTTCCACGAACCCCATATTTTTCTGATGGAGTTGCACTGGAAAAATTGAATGGCAGTCAAAATAAATTGTCAATCATTCAAGGAGTAAAAGTTAGAAAGCATTCATTTCAGGATTGTTCATTGGAGGCATACTTTGCTGGTGACACTCCAACAGGACTGGATTTCGGTGACTGATGAAGGCTTGCATTTAAACGAGGTCCAGCCGGCTTTTCTATCTTCACTTTCTGAAAATCAACAAAAATGGCAAAACATATAGCTTGAGATCGAATTTGATGATAAAGGAGTGGAAATTTTCAGTATCTCAATGAACAAGAAAAGAGAGGAGAAACTAAAAGCAGAATTACGTAAAACATAAAAAGCTGAAGATAAGACAGGCAATGAGCAAGGATTTGGGTAGAATTTTGACACATTCATAAACAAATATTTCATGTCGGTCGGTCGCAGGATTTTGGTGTGAATTCCTTCCACTTCTCAACTACATCATTAGTTTTGTGAGTCGTTGAAACTCGGACATCTTTAGATGAGTATGGATCTAGTCATGTTAATAACCACAAGCACTAGAAACCTACCCACCTAGAGAAATCACCCTCAAATTGACACCACACATGACCATAAACTCACAAATATTCACACAATCAGGGAAGTAAGTGGAATGCATTGGGAACTTGGCTTCTTTACTTCGTGCAGTTCTTGATGGCTAGTTCTTCCTTCGTTCCTTGGATAAGTTATCTCGATCCTTCAAAGACGAGTTGAAGTCCAATCTTTGATGAGTGTGGATCTAGTCACACGATTAAAACAATGCATACTAGGTCCGCACCCACCAAAGAGCAGACTCTGAGACACCTTAATTTTCTTCCTTCCTCTAGGTCTTGAACTTATTTCCGACACGAAGAAAGTTGTCTAGATTGAATCTCTTCTCTGATGTCGTATCAACTATTGGCTCCCTGTTTAATTGATGTTGTACAAATGTAACGGACGAAACATTCCTTCCTGAAGATGAGGTAGAAAAAAGTCTCGAGTCTTGACGGGGCTGAAGCCGGCGAGGGAATGGATAGGACGCGTGGACGCCTAGATATAGATGCATCCTCAGGTACCCGGCTAAGTAACCAAAACCAAGCCAAGCCAAGGAAGGAAGAAGGTATAAGTAAGTCCTTCCCTACCTTGGAGCACGGTAGTTAAAAAGAAAGAAAGAAAGGTAGAAGGAGCAGAAGCAGATGAAGAGAAACTAGGGCCAGGTGCAACAGAGTCATTGTGTTCAAAGAAGAACGGTCCTTCCTTCAGAGTCAGTCCCTTGACAAGAGTTCCCTACCCCAACTAGTAACGTTAACTATACCCGACCTGCAGAAATAAGGAAGACAAGAAAGAGCACTCTTTCAATTCAATCTTCTTTTACCTACTCACGCCAATTATTCCTGTGCAAAAGAGTAACGAAGGAAAGACTGAGAGAGGTATGCCAGCCAAACTAAACCATCTCTTGCATTTACTCCCCTTCTTTCTTTATGAATTTACGAGTCTCAGACTGAAGAAGAGGCCGTTAAGGATTAGTTTTGTTAAAAGGGATCCCTTCTTCCCGATAAATGGGTCCAGTCAGTCACCGAACCGTCCCATAACCAAACCAAAATCAAAGGAGTCGAGTCCCAGTCTGGTTCACTTTACTTACATTTACTGGAGCTAGTTGAAGACTCACCAGGTGATCGTAATGATCATAGAAGGAACCCTTAGCTCTTAAACAGACCCTAGTTTAATATTATACCTGTCTTCCTTCCCTCCAATCTGGGATACCTTTGCTTTCACAAAATACCAAGTATCATCATTTGAAATCAGGGATTTTGGAGGGAACCTATGCCGGCTTGCCCTTTTTTCCTTTACTAAATCAACTAAACCTTAACCTTAAAGTAGTAAAATTTCCCAACCGCCATTTCCTCATTTCTGAGAAGGAGCGTTTCTGCAGAAAAAGGATCTCAAATTGAAAATTATGACTTCTGCTAAACTCATTTTCCCTGTCTCATTCCTCCCTTCTTAAGCAATCCATCAGGATTCTGGTACTAGAAGAATTCTGTCAATCCGCAATAAAAAAGAAAAATATGCACTGAAACCACACCACCATCTAAGCTGAGTAAAATAGAAATTGGAATGAACTTAACGCAGTTGCAGCGTGGTTAGCTGTTTTTATAAAGAATTTCATTTCATGAGCAATGAATTGAGAATGCACGAGATGCATCACTCCCTCATGTGTCTGAGAGAAGAGCATTCAAAGATTGATATATGCTAGACTATGGGAGTAAGTAATGGAATTAGGACGTTGGCAAAAAACGTGGTCTGGTAGAATTGTGAGAATTAAATAAGACTAAGAACGAGGAGTGATATGTTCAAGCCACCCTTCCCATCTAACAACCAGTTTAATTCATTGAAAACTTTTGCCATTGCTCTCAACCCGTTGGAGTTTGAATATTTGGAACCATCTCTACTCAGAGGGTTGATAGAAAAGCCATGTCCAGTCCACTATCCAGAAAAGATGCCAGATTGTGAGGCGAACCCACGCCAAGCCAACCTTGAAGCCCGTTTTTATCCACGCCCCCACGGCCATAAGGCAATGGTAACTATCTCATCCCCCAATGCTAACCTATCTGTGTAGCTATTGTCTCTCTACCTGGATCCTCTGGCTGCTCACTCACCTCTCCCAACAAACCACCATTTCTATCCAACTACCTGTTGCTTGCACCCAGACTACCTTCTTTTTTATTGCATCCAATCCAACAAAGCTACTTACACGTTGTCCATAGCATGGACGTGGAACAGCGTCCACTCAAGTAAACCTGCTTGACCTGGACACGAACCAATCACTCAAATCCGCAAAGTTTTCGCGAGCGCCTCCTTAGCTTACAAGCAAACCCGTCTATTTCTTTTTGGGGTTGATTCTACTAAATCCCGGTCTCTTGGATAAAATTTTCGGTTTAAGAATTAGACCATTGAGACCCACTTACGACTGTAAAAACAATTTCAAGAAACACTTCCCAACTGAAGGATGAATGAAAGTAATGGCTGTAGTAAAATAAATATCAATTCCGCCGAAATCAAAGACAATGAGCTCTTTTCAGAATGAGAATTGAAAACAATGGAAAATGTTCACAACTTAAAGATGCCTGCAATAGCTTTACCAAGGAATTTCTTTCCACTATGTTTGTCGCACCTCGGACCTACCTAGGACCAACCTCGGAACAGAATCGGTTAGGCAAACATTGGGAGTTGTAAAACATGCAAATAATTCTTAGAATATTAAAATTAAACAAAGAACCCCTATTGGCTTGTTGTCTTCAACTATGCATGTCCGATTAGTTTTGCAAAACTTTTACGTTGATAGCAAGCCAATCATTCACCTGAGAAAGGTTCTTACAAACACAGATAAGGTGTTAATGAATAAGCCTGGTACTTATCCGATAAGGTGAAATTGATCTCGACATACCACCTCCAAGAGTCCAGACCTTCTCAACTTTTCACTAACTTGAGTCTCACTGGTATGATATTTCCTTCTTCACTAAATCTCTCCAATCATGTTCCGTTCCATTTGACACCCACTCTTTTTGCACAGGGACAAGTTCTTAATTCTTTTCACTCAAATTAAGTTTAATAAAGCTAAAACAGGAAAATAAGAGAACAGGACATGAACTAGTCGACCAGAGAACTGGTTGCATGGCCTGGTGGCTCGAGGAGGGAGAGACGCTGGATTGCTTATCACTTATTTGGAAGACTCTCTTTGCCAGTGGACGCTATAAACTAACTAACGCTGGCTACGTTGAAAATGGAAAGAAAGGAATTTTTTTGCCACGGCTTGTTGAATGCTGGATTGGATCCCCAGCTTTATACTATTTCTTATTCTTACTCACCAAGAATTGAATAGGTTGGTTGGGTAAAAAGTGTTGTAAAAATCCAACAGTTGGATGCTGGCCTGCCTGATATATGGCAGAACATAACTTGTACCAACAATTAAGCCGACCCCCTCTTTCCTTCTCACTCGCTACACCCTACCTTCTTTTCTTCTTACCTGAGTTAAGATCTCACCTCACCAAGAGTGGCTGGGTTATGTTATTCCAGCCAAGCCAAACCAAACCAATCCTCGTTACTTATGTAACCAACTTCTGTACATCTCAACTCAACAAAGACTACGTACGACAAGGGTCTTGAATTGAAGCCTCAGGGCACCCAACTTGTCTGTAACTACTACAATTGCTTTGTCCAAACTCCTATCCATTCCCTACCCAACTATGCAACTTTGGAGATAAAGTAAAAGAAACAGCGTCCCATTTTTACCTGGCCAAGTAATGCTCTAGAGTCTAGGTGTGTACCTCACATTGCATGAAACGAATCTCGTGCAATAGTCAACAATGGTCTGGTCTTAAACTAAGGAATCCTCTCTTTACGCTGTTTCTTTCCAGTTTTAGCCAACCAACTCAACATGGCTGGCGTTGGCCTTTACGAAACCTTTTCTAAAGCAAGAACCGAAGAACCTCCAATCTTTTTAGTATTAATTCCGTTTGAAGTGGCAAGACACTGAGCCACGCAACTCACTGTAACACAAAATTGCTTGCCTACGTTTTTTTTTTACCAGCCAACAACTTGAATAAAGAAAAAATCCTGAGACAATTCCGCAATTTTTCTTCAGTAGCCAGATGTTCATCCTTTCTTTCTTGTACGTCTTTTATTGATGGTGGTGCGGTGTTCTTTTACAAACTAATTTTGGCAAAAAAAACACTCGCCCAAGCAATGCAATATGCGATGCGCTACAATTGTACAATAAGTAAAACCACAAAACTTTCCCACTTGTCAACCACACCCAGGAGAGTATTCGTAATGAAATACGATGCAAGGATTTGAATTGCATAGTCTGGAAGTTCCAGAACTAAATTGAATTTGACTCAGATTTGAATTATACACTGGAGTATAAGTATAAAATGTCAAGTAATCAAGCAAGAACAGCTAAAAAAAGTGAGTCCGACCGGGCAGAAAAAGATAAAACAGAAAATGTAGCAGTTCAAATGCATGTATCAAATGTAAATCCAGTGTCCATTCCCTAATCCTCTCCTCTTTACATGATTCACTACTGCTATCAAATAAGAGTCAACTGTTTTCCTATGCCAAGCCAAGTCCTATAATATTATAGCTCTCGGTCAAATTGTACGGTACAATATTGATATAACGACTCCAACTAATGAGTTAACAAACTTTGATGTGCTTCAACTTGATTCCTCCATCCATCCATCTCCCCTAATTCCAATGAAAAACATGAGCTTCATCTTATCCTTCCTTTGCTCTCATGTCCTCTCCCCTCGCACTTTGACTTAATTTTGTCTCAAATATCTTTAATTCTTTAACTACTACTGAGTGAATGTCGTTGCCTTCCATTTCAATGCATAGAATTATTATGTAACTTTACTTTTGTATACGAATGAATGATTATGGCATCAGTAACTCAAGAGATTATGCTGACATGACTGTGTGGAACTTACGGCACCGCCACCGCTCAATACTCTTCGGACCCGTGACGGGTCACCCGTCCTCCCCCTCGGAGGATAGAGTATCAATAACTAATTAAAAACACAATGTCAACTAACTAACACAGCCTTTGCGTTACGAAACTTGATGACCTTCCCTTCACCATTTGACCCATGCACCCCCAATGTCGTGCTTCTTCCTTGATGAAAATGTTAAAAAGCAAATGGGAGGAGGAAGGAATAAAATTCTAGTAAAGGAGTTAATGGGAGGAGGAATGAAGGTAAAATATAATCAAAACTTGGAAACCAACTTACGACAGTGGAGGCTGTAAGGGATGATCCGTACTTGGAGTACATGTTCACCATGTCCTCGTCCGAGTTGTCAGCGTCCATGGCAGAGAAATTGATGTGGGACAATGGTCCAAAGGAATTAATTAATTATTATTATTTAAAACTGGGAACCTTCGTCGGCAGCGAGTGACAAAAGAAAGCCCTCGCTGGTGGATTTTACACTTCCCGCTGTCAGTGAGGTGAGTTGGGAATTGGTTTCATAATTAATTTCACCTCAACTGCTGCGCAATGAAATTTGTAAATTCAATGCAAATTATCAAGATTAAATTAAAATTTCCATGTGATAGTGACTTGGACTCGAAAGAGATATAAGGTAGGTAAACTTTTTTTGTCATTTCCATCCACCCTCCCTCTTTCGAGACGGTTTTCTCCAGTTCTTGGACAATGCTAGTAGTTTGGATAGTAGGAATATTGGGGTCCTTAAGTGACTTATTTGAGCGTTTAAAGGTCCATAGAGAGTTTTTTGAAGACTTTGATTACTCGCTAGGAGGAGGTTTATCTTGGGGTTTTGAAAAACTAGGATTCGGTAATGACTTTAGAAATTAGACCCGAGTCGAAAACTGTGACCTTCAGATATGGTTTAACAAGATATTTAATTTTTGCAGGTGCCATTGAAGTTAAAGAGAAAAAGATTTGCTTCACCGAAGAAGGACTGTTCAACATGTTGTGGATAATTGTGGCCATTTTGTGTTTGACAGTGATTTGTGTTGTTGATTGTCGGTATAATTCACGAAAACAGGGCCAGATGGTAGAAAGGATGGAAGCAAACTTTAAACGGGTTGAAGAAAGGATGGAAGCAAACTTTAGAGCTTTGTTGGGAGAAGAGAACCCACCCAAATAAAAATAAAATCGTTTAAAAGTTATAGACAATAAATTGTGAAAATGTTACGACGTAAGCTCCTGGCCTTAAATTATACTGTCGCATCAAAATTTGACCCTCTTGGTAAGCAAGCAGATTGAGTCAAATTTGTTGGATAATTTCAACTTTGATTATGTTTAAATTGCAGGGGTGGAGGAGAAGGAGTTCCGAGAGTTAGTGTTATGGTTGGAGGAGGAAAAGATTCGTCACCACAAGACGGAGGACCGTGTCCTTCTAAGGGACGTTGGGAGTGGGGAGTGGCGTTCAGCGACTCTAGTCAAATACCTGGCAGACCTCAAGATATCCTGGGTGGTTGGGCGAAGTAATGCAGAAATACTGGACCAACTCCTAACAATTGCAGTGGGGCTGGAGTATGCGGAAGATGGGAATCGTAAGAGTTTGCAAATATTTTACAAACTTGCCAACGAGTTTATTGGAAATATGGTAAAAGTTTGTTTTATTTTGTAGCTGAGAAATTCTTGGTCGCCTCATCTCTCAATGTGAAATCAAAGATGGATCACGCCCCTCAAATTGTGGCAGCTAATCCGTTGGATAAGTTAGATTGTAAGATGTCATTTTGATTTGAATCTCTACAAATGTCGTTAACTAATCAGTTTCTTGTTTTTTAACAGTCAGCAGTCCCACCTTTGTAAAAGGCGTCAATGATCTTGCCGATATCCTCAAGATTACGAAGCACAACAATCATCTCATGACCTTGGAAGCCTGTGCAAAATTGGTAAAGTCGCGATACTCCAAAGAAAGTATCAGGAATGGGGAGAGTTTGGCGAAAAAGGTGCGGTTGTGAGAAATGAAATGAGTAATTTAATTCATGTTACATTTTATAGATTGGTAATTTCATTATTGATTTGTTACAGGGCTCATCCTTTCCATTTCAAGAGGTGGATAAAAGCTTTGAAAGTGGAGATGTCGTTCTTAACCATGCCGCTAAGGTAGTCGGCAATCAAAAGTGTTACAAATACATTTAATTTTGCAGACTTTGCAGTTATAAAGCCATTGTTTGTCCTTTTGCCATTCAGATTTTACGCCTACTCTTCATCATGGATTTGAGAGACTTGCAAACTAAAATTAATGAATGCATTGTCGCCGTACAATCCGTCACTGCTAACCCAAAGACTGACACAAAATTAGGACAAGTAGGATATTAACTTTTCTGTAAAGCTCTGTTTTTTGTACTAGGGTACATATTAACTATTATTAGTATGTAATTAGTTAATTAATAATAGTTCATGATATTACTGTTCGGATGAGCTAATTAAAATAGGACTAGTAATACTTTGTGCATAAATGGTTTAAAATTGATAAGGCTAATTTAAGAAACTTGCTTCAACGGCCCTGCCTTGGAGTGGTTGTCGAACAAAAAGATGATATCAATAAAATCCAGCTCTGAAAAATCTTCAAATTTGGCCATTCACAAAACCTAAGCAACCATTTCTAAAACACTTAATTTTTTAAAAAGGTCCTCATGAAATTTATTTGTAAAAAATTATTCAATTAAAAAATCTGGAAATTGCCGCAACCATCACCATCAAAATTATTCAGAATCAAACCGTCGCCGCGTTGGATCAGACGCGGACCCCTCGCTATACTGCGCATGGATTTGACACCCATGTGACCGGACTGTGTAGTAAGTTGAGGCCTTATCCTCTTTTCCTTCCACAATAATTCACTGATAAGCAACCTCGGAATATTTCACATTCTAGCAGAACAATCCCCTGGAAACTTCAACAAAATCTCGAGACATCCCCAGCCCGAATCCAGAGCCAAAAAGAATCGGAGCAACGACAAAGTCCCTCCAGAGCCGGACGGAAGAATCAAAACGTTGCCGGCATGTCGTCCAAGCAGTCCAATATAATGAGCCCCACCGCCTCAGAAGTGAATGCTTTGGAGAAAAAGGGCTACGTCATTTCTCGAAAAATTGGTCAAGGATCCTACGCCACCGTCCATTTGGCCGAGTATAGCGAGGGGGGTCGAAGGGTCAAATTGGCTTGTAAAATTTTTGACAAGGAACGCGCACCCAGAGACTTCCTTGAAAAATTCTTTCCTCGAGAGTTGGATATTTTGACGCGAATTGAAAATCCGCACCTAATTCAGGTAAGCTTATCTACTTCCGGTTGAGGCTGAGAGATCCCAGTTTAATGTCAACTTGGTGGTAAAACAGGTTCACAGCATCCTACAACGTGGTCCCCGAGTCTTTATCTTTATGCGGTTCGCGGAAAATGGAGATATGTTGGATTTCATACGACAAAACGGCCTCGTTCCGGAGCGACAGTCTAAGATTTGGTTTCGTCAACTGGTCCAAGGACTTCAATACCTTCACTCGCTAAATGTTGCACATCGGGACTTGAAATGTGAAAACATTCTCCTTTCTCGGCATTGGAATGTCAAAATTGCGGATTTTGGATTCGCTCGATTCTGTGTGGACAACGATGGTAGCAACTAATTTAAAAGGATTCCTTTCCAAACTTTGTTCAATTTACCCTTAAATTGTTACTCCACAGGAAAACGAGTACTGAGTCAAACCTACTGTGGATCTGCAGCCTACGCCGCACCCGAAGTTGTGTCTGGGACGCCATACAATCCCAAACTGGCGGATGTTTGGTCCATGGGAATAATTCTGTACATCATGGTCAACGCCACGATGCCCTTTGATGACTCCAATCTCAAAAAGTTGCTCAAGGATCAACTAGCTCGGAAATGGGATTTCCGTTCCAGAGTCAAAGATGTCCTCACCCCAAGTCTGACCCAGTTGGTGAGAACCCTTCTGGAACCGGATATCACGCAAAGAATCACTTTGGACCGTGTGTCAACACATGACTGGGTTCGTTCTTTAATAACTAATCAAACTAACACGTATTTTGGGGAAACTTTATTCTACAAAAGACACGAATGACTACCTCTCTGTCAAATTATAAATTTAAATTAAAACAGCACTAAAATTCCTCAACGTCCATTTCCTCCTCCGTTTTTGACCCCTGCGACGGGTGGAGACATTGGTATAATTAATTTTGTTTTGTTAATTAGGTTCGACGGGATGCAGACAATGGATCCCTGGTGGCTAGTGCGCTCAATTCCCAGGCCAGCTAACTAAATTATGACCCTGACCCCGCCCGCAATCTGATCTGGACTTCCCTACCCACACCGGAACTGACTTAGAAACACTTTCAAAATCTTGGGTAATTACTTCTCTAAAGTTCTCAAATCCAGTCCTGTTACAGGACTCCTGTAATAATTTTGCCAATTAATCCTTGATTCAGGTGCTACTGCAAAAAAATCCTACACAATTCAAGCCCTACAAACAATCTGAGGACGCGTCTTAGTCAAAAATGTAGACACAAGGAGTAATTAATCAGGATTGGATTCCTTTCCGTGACCTTTCCTTTCCTTGACGTGACCTGGACGTGACCTCCCTCCGCACTACACATTAACATGTATAGTACTAACTTATCCTACGACTTTTCAAATTCTCTTTGTTCAAGAATTTATTTCCTCGGAAAGAATAAATC
>JAAXNX010000269.1:0-35684 GCA_036491905.1 Folsomia manolachei
GAGTGATAACTTTGGGGACGTCGTTATTTCCAGACGGGGAATGAAACGGAGTAATAAAAATTAGTGGAAAAGATTCTGTTGCAGATAGGAGAAAGAGTTGCTTTTCCACTTTGATTTCTGTATTCTGGAAGAGAGATTAAAGTGAAAAAGTCCTCTCTCTGCCTCTGCTGGGTGTGTGCATTAAGAATTATATGAGAAGAAATTAATTGGGAGCGAGAGGAGCACCCTGGGACACTGTGCAATGGCTTCATGAAGCAACTCCATTTCTTGCTTGTGATAGAAAAGCGTAAAGAGGTCTGCCTGGTGGCAGCAATATACTTTCTAATTGAATTAGACAAAAGTAGACAAAATAAGAGATCAGTACAGATTAAAATGGGAGAAAAAAGTGATCAAAGCGGGTGGTAGTAAAAACAGAAAAGAAATTAAAGCAAATCCTGCGAGTAAATCAGTGTCGGGTGAAAGCCTGCAGGAGACAAGGCGAGAGAAAAAGAGTCGGGCTCTAGCTCTAGAACAGAAAAGGGAGATTCTGACGGAATTGCTATTTTTCCGCCGCGGATTCGTCTTGCTCATCATCCTCTTTTGGAGGAGACTAGCTATAAAAATATATAAATCAGAAAATTATCGCGTTTAGTGCAGACTGGCGGAGAGCAGGAGTTATTGCACAAAAACACGAGTTAGGCTCTCTTGGTTGGCAAGTGAGACGAGATTCTACTATTATCTGGATGTCTCACTTTCAACTTGAAAGGAAAACGTGGGATATCGGGATATGTCTGCATGTAAAAAGTATGGAGTGATACACATTATGGAATCCAATTCAAGTCTGGGTCATATATGCGAGGTCGCAATCCTCGTCCCATAACAAGTTGTGACAAACACAAAAAAAAGAAGCCCGGACGTTTCGTTTTCTCTTCTTCCTTTCTTTCCTCAAACTTAAAAATAGCTAGCTGTGATTCATTTTCTTTTTAAACAACTTTTTCTCTCAAACAAATTAACGAGAAAGGACGGGAAGGAGAACAAAATTTCACTGTAAATCATGCAGCTTTTGAGCTACTTCCATTTGTTTCAGAACAACCACCCACATTCCCCCACCAACCACCCAACACTTGTTCCCATCTTCAATAATTTTTATTACAATCGAATAAATCCAAAAGACGTGAAAGGGACCAGCCAAACAATTATAAGAAAGAAAGTAGAGAATGAGACGCCAGCCATCTAATTTCCTCGACGCTCTCTCTCTCACACACTCTTTCCTATCAAACCATAGTCTCATCCTCCTAATTTTACAGTAACTCTGTCCTCTCATTCCATGGCCCGTATGCTTTCCCTCCTACATTTCTTTCCTGCTTTCTTCGTCCTCTCGGGTAATAACTAGTTAATCACTCCCATAAATAAGCAACCGGTTTTCACAAAAAATACCATGCCTAAATATTACCACGTCTCCATGCGCCACTAACTGTAATCCCGTTTCCTCCATGCCACCCCTATAATTTCCTCAAATGCACTGCTATACTGCACAATCACCACACAGTTTTCATACCTTATCCTTCAGCCATGAATGCTTCAAATCAGCCAACGAAAACATACCACATTCCTTCGAAATTATTATCTGCTTATTTACAGGGGCTAATCACATTTCTCCAAGGCGTTCCACACACCTCAATGAGAGTGGTGACAAATTTGTAACCGTCTTTGGTGAAAACTATGCGAGATTTCTTTAGCTGTGCTCAACCAAGGTTTCACCTCTTTCTCTTTCTCTCGTCCGCTCGTGCAAATTTTCTTTTGGAACGGACAGTTGACGGGGCAGGAATTTTCAAACAAGCGAGAAAGAATTTGAGAGCCCCTTATAGATTATGTACATAAATCTGATATACATAAATAATAAAGGAAAAGTAGTGGTAAACTAAGGTAAATACGAGCTTTTTGTAGTAATAGCGGTGGTTGGGAAAATTTTACAAATGAAAAAGGAAGTTGACAGCAAAAGTAGCCACAAAAACCACGCAAGTCAATCTTTCAGACCAAGGTATTTCTTGTACCATGGAGAAAGTGGAACTCTCCTTCAGTATTTTGAATAATAAGGGAACGGGATTCCTATAACTAATTAGGAAGGAGAGGGTAAGATGCAAACTTCTGGCATGCCGGTCGAAAGAAGTTTCAGTTTGCTTCGTTAATTAATTAGAAAAAACGAAGATAAGGCGAAACAGAGAGGGGGTGATGGTGATCTCCTCCTTCTTATGTTATAAGGAAAGTATGTAAGTGGAGGAGTGCAGTGGCAATAATTGTTGAGGCACGACTAATGCACACAGGAAAAAGAGGAAGAAACGGAAGGACGCGTGGGTACATTGGCTAAAGAAGCCAAGTAATTAGATAAGAAGGGACATAAAAATCGACTAATTATCAACCGGGGAGGGCCATCGAATATTAATGAAAAAGGCTGACGTCATAAGCAGCCTGGGTCCAGATAAGAAACTTGGTGGGCATCAGATGATGATGATGATGATACACCCGTCTCTTTTCCTTTCCGCATTACCCTTCCTCCGTGCATTTCTCCTTTCTCCTAATTTCTCCAACACAGACGGCAAGCAATGATACTAGTGGATCGTATATATTTTTTGAATTTTTAATTGCGACCAACTTTGGGTCGTTCATTTTCCCTTGTTCCTCCCCAGTGATACCCGCCGGGGTTGGAAATTCTCTCCTACCAACAAGCCATCATTACCAAAAAACCAGTCACTCTCCTATCTCTTTCCTCTAGATCCTTTATCAACTCATCCGAACTCATTTCGGTGACTTCCAGTCCTTCCTCTCAAAAATTGATGTTTTACGGACTCTTCACTTGTGACACCACTTTCAAACCGAACCACCATGGTTGTCGATTGAGATCCATGCACACACACCGACTCCAGTTATATATCACTCTTCTCCTTTACATGAGCCCTCCCTCAAAACATTAAGTTGCTGCTAATATTTGTGACTTTCCGTAGTGAGGTTCTTAAATTAATGATTGGTTTTACTAATTGTGTTCTGCGTGGCATGCAAGTTGCATATTTCTTTTTTAAATGGGTATCAGTGATACCACATCATTTGTTAATATATGAGCTTCAGCCAACAAACCGTCACTTCAATCACGAAAAATTATCAATTGTGTTCTCAATAATGAACCGACCAAAATATGCCCCGTGAACGAACGCAAATTCCGACACGAAAGTCACTTCAGGGAAAAATCTTTTCCGTGTCATTATTTTTATCTCAATTTATGATGTGATTCGTCCATGCCTAAAAATATAGGCTCTGAACATATTATTTATTTATCCCTAGTTTGCCTTTGTTTTCTCTCGATGGATATAAGTATGGCGTATATAGCATTGTCCAACCAAGCAAACCAAATTGAATGAATGTTCCATGCCATACAAACCGTTATTATTCAATGAGTTTCACGATCGCGTCGACGTTTGGCAAATGTTCGTATATTTTCACGAAATGAGAACGAGGAGAAATAATGTGTTCCCTCCTACCTATATAAATATTTCTATCAAATGTGAATTGCGAGCTTAAAAGTGGACATCAGGCAAATGAAACACATAGTAAAATGAAGGAGTAATTTGTCATAACAATGAGTTCTAGGATTTGAATAATCGATTGAAATTAACCAGTTTCAATAAATCTACTGTACTAATTACAATGTTAACGTTATCCCGTGAATTACATTCCTACATACAATTTTAGATGGTTGTCATGTATAAACTGGCAGCTCAACTTGTCTGAAAGTGATGGCCATCATAAATTGAAGACGGGTTTTCATTTGATAAATAAATCAGGCTGGAACAAGGTTTTAAAGAAAAGGTTCCTTTCGAGCTCCACCTCATTATCCAGTGGCATAGGAATTCCAATCTTGGTTTGGTATTTTAGGTTCGCAGGATGAAAATGTAATTAGGGAGGAAAGTGGATTGTACAAGATAAATAAAAATAAAACAGGCCCTCGCCTCAAGTCACTAAATGGTTGGTTCGAACGGTAGTTCATGGCTCGTTGTATAATGAAATTGTACAAGGATGGGTGGGCACAATGACGAAATAGCAACTAAGTCTTCTCAAATTTGATTTCTGAATGCCCAGGCGGCGATTGAACCTGGCTCATGTAAATAAGTATCAGGTACAGACTTTAGACTTTAGACAGCTTGACGTTGAAAAAAGCATTGAAAAGAAGCTGATTCTAAGGGAGAAGAATGGGAGAAAGTAGACTTTCCCATAAGGATAATACGAAGAAAGTGAAAACGAGAGGTGAGGGTGGTCGGCGAGCTAACCTGTCGTTAAAATTGGATGAGATTAGGTGGCCAGGATGGAGGGCCGCATCCACTAATAAATAGCAAAGTAGGTAGAAACTAAAAGGGGAATTGGAATGTTTGCTTTCAATCTGATTCTGAATTCTAAATAAGGTTTTAGAAATTTCTTGTCTTTACCACCGGAGAAAGTTTTCTCCTTTGGGAACAACAACACATGATTCAATAAGATTCAGAATATTGACAAGATATCATTCTTACTTATTTGTTAAGTGCTCCAGGGCTTTTACCATCAAATTATTTTGTTCTCTACAGATTTTCTCATTTGCAAGCTCACTCTGGCAGAAAAATGCGTTTACTCCAAGGCCTAAATCTGTTGCTTTCCTCTATTCATGAATCTCAAACTTTGCTTCGCTTGTGTACCATATAGCCTGCTTGTTATTTGCACATCAGGGATTGGAACTTGAGATTTATCATCCACTCTACCGTCAGCTACTCATCCTTCACGTTCCTTGTCCTAATGATTCACAAGAAAGAAGAGCGGTAGAACCGGCAACGAGCCGCAAATACGGTTGAATTAATTATCTAGAAAAACCTCATTCTAATATCCTCGTAAATAAAGGCATGTGAAGAAGGCGAGTTATATAAAATATGTATAGAAATTGACTTCCACGACGTTTGCATTTGGTGGTGCTCAATCTCTCAGACTACGTGACTTATTTGTACAGAGTAAAGGAAAAGCCGTCAGGAAACGCAACACGGCGTGCCCCATCAAGGTAGAAAAGGAAGAAAGTAAGCAGCTTGCCGAGCTGAGGTTAAAATCAACCGAGTTGAGGTGTGACTTTAATTTTCCATCCTTTCCTCCTAATTAAAATCTATCTGAGCAAAATGATTATCTCTCTGCCACATCCCCCGACCAAGATCTAAGAGACACCCGAAACACCGACACCACTTTCTTCCTGACAACTTTCACCACTTCTTGGTGAACACTTGCTTTCACTCAACGTCATTCGTCTTTCTCCCGTTCTATTTGCCCCAACCCTTCTACACAACTCAAGTTCATGTCACACGGGAAATCGGCTCTTTTCTCTGTTTCTTCTACTTCTTATTCTTATACACCTACGGCATCCCATCATCATCACGGGTCGGTGGAATCAGAACAAAAAGTTGACACCCCGTGAAAGGTACACAGCCAACATTTAATTTTAGTCTCCTTCACTTGGTCGTCTTCTTAAAAGGGTAAGTCCCACTGAGACCAACCTCTGACTTTTACTCATTATCATTCGTCACACCGCAGTGCAGTAGTATGGAAGGAGAAGGAAGCGATGAGACTCTGACGTTCTCACTGAGGACAACTTTAACTTGCTCCTTCCGCCACCACAGTGACAGATCATGTCATGCATCTCAATCAAAGACGATCACTTCTCTAGGGAAATGACCACAAATGCTCCTTCGAGGCTGCCATCATCTCTTCATCCGCCAACCAGACAGACAGTCAATGGCAAACGGAAAACTTTAATCCCTTTCCCTCACTTCCTCCCCTGTTTATTGTGCTGCATAACGTTGCCTACTTATATAATGCTCTCCATTCAAATTATTGCTAGGGCACTCTTAATTTTCAACAAAAAAGTTTTCAAAAGAAAGCAACCTCATTTATTTTCTTTGATTCCACGGCCGTTGTTTTGAAAAATACCAAGACATAATTGTATAGCAATTGTTAACTTTTTTTGTAATATAGCTTCCAGTTGTTTGGGATAGCTTGGGTCAAATGAATTTAGAAAAGGCCAAAGTTGTTGAAAGAGCTAGGCCACATTCAGCCAAACTTATTACATAGAACAAGAGTTAGCAGGGTCATTGTGAAATGATAACCCAAAGTTCTGCAATGAAAATGAGTGGAAGAATAGAAGAATTACATGGGGACATATTAAAACAAATGGAAAGAAATGAAAAGTATCTCAGCTTTCGGCAGAAGAAGAAATATATATTTTTCTAATTGAGAAATTAATTAAGTTTTAAAATGTCCAAAAGAAGCAGCCAAGGAGAACGGGCGGAAGAGACAAGGAAGGGAAATTGCAAAGAGAATGGCGAAAGTTTTTTCTTCTTTTTACAGATAAGCAATTATTTATATTCACCTAGATAAGGAGTCAAGACATTGGTTGCATGGATGCTTGGCTGTGCTTTCCTTGAGGAGTCAAAATTACTGATAACAATAGTAACCAATTCATTTTCGTAAACTTTTATTCACCGCTGGGGCCCACTTTCTCTTGTCGCTGAGTGAGAACCATGAAAAAAAGACAAAAAACCAGTGAGCTTAAGATTTTCTCCTTTTCCAAATTTTGTTGTTTCGTCGCTCAAGTCATAAAAAATCCTTATCCATCCAGCCCAGTCCTTCCCAGGTAACTACCATCTTTAACATGATTTACTCGTTCATCAAAAAGAAATTCATTGACTCTTGATAAGTTTCCAAGGATTTTGGTTTAGGCAATGTGATTTGTAAAACAGTGGGAGTATCATCTCTTACATGGACATATGATCATGTAAACCAAATCATTCAGTCAACATGATGAGCAGGGGAAACTGGTGCAGCTCCAAGTAACCACCACTCATGCCATCTCTCTTTCGCTTCTCTAATTCTCTTTCACTTTCTTTCCTTTCTAATTAATCTTTTCTCTATTGAGTGTACTTCCACGGGTATCATTAATTTGTCAAAGGAAAATTGAGAATTTTATTAAACAACGTTTTCCTTAAAGTAAATTAATCGTCAAACCTAGCATATGATAGAAAAAGAATCATAAATATTGAAGACAAACTGTCATGTTGTATCAGTAAGACAAGGATAAAGAGTAAATAGACGGAGATACAAAGTATTGTAGCTCACTGTCTGTGTTCTATTTGTGTTAATGGGGTTAGATGATGGAATGTATAAGTGAGGTGGTGTATGTAGAAACATGAGTCGGAGAAATATTGTCAATAATTTAGAAGGAGAAAATGACAGAGAAAAGTAGCAGGGAAACTTTAAAGTGAGAGAAAGCAGGAGAAGAATAATATCACTCTTCCATCTTACATCATACACTGTCTTTTCTTGTGCATAAGGAATCAATGGCTAATAATATGACAGTCAAAGAGAAAGGAAGAAGAGAACCAAAATGCAAATGTAGATTTGGCTCTACAGCCACCACCACTTCATCTCTGAATGTCTACTGTCTCTTGATTTTTTCCTAAATACATTCCCATCATCCATTCATATCATTTCCTCCCCATGTATTTCATAACACGACACGGAGGAAGCAAGTGGCATTTCTACAATCCTCCTTCTTTCCCTTCTTGTGCATAAAATAACACAAACATTTCAAAACTTGGTATTTTCTCACAGCGATCTTTCTCCCTAACACCACCACCACCACCACCAACAATTATGACTAGATGGAGATGGGACTATGCAGGCCATCTCCATCTCGCTCTGTCTCCGTCTCGCTCTCTACGTGCAGTCTTTTGATGCCGATAAATCACCTCATTAAATGAAGAAAGACCAAAGAGCTGATCTTTCTCTTCAAAGGCATAAGAAGACACTCCAAATGATTCGGTGGCGA
This sequence comes from Folsomia manolachei, assembly GCA_036491905.1. NCBI lineage: Eukaryota > Metazoa > Arthropoda > Collembola > Entomobryomorpha > Isotomidae > Folsomia > Folsomia manolachei. The sequence continues at coordinate 7,865 of JAAXNX010000269.1, forward strand.
AAAGCACACACCACCAACATCCTTTCATTTAATGTTCAGGACACCCCTCTTTCAGACCAGTTCTCGAGACCACGTGGAACAAGGCTGTAGGTGACAGAGATACAGGTTTCACATTGCAATGCAATGACATTGTAGCAAATATTAAAATTCGAACGAAACTGATCGACTCTAGTTAAAAGGTTTTGAACACCCCTCTTTCAGACCAGTTCTCGAGACCACGTGGAACAAGGCTAAAGCTGTAGGTGACAGAGATACAGGTTTCACATTGCAATGCAATGACATTGTAGCAAATATTAAAATTCGAACGAAACTGATCGACTCTAGTTAAAAGGTTTTGGTGGTTCGTTAACTGATGATTTTTGCCGCACTGGCACTCGATTAATATTTCATACAGAACTTGTTACTACATAATTATAAAATTATTTCGAGGTAAAACTTTCGAACTAACAATTCTGATTATCACTACAAATTACTCATGGCGCTAGTTCAAACTGCGCTCAATACAGTTGTGAAGCCAGCCCAAATAGTTTAAATGTAATAATGTTAAGTGAAATGATAAACTATAGATTTAATATTGCATGCTGATATGTAAAATTATACTGAGGCTCTCGAGATCGGTTTCCTATTTCTTCTTTTCCTTGAAGTTTGTCATGCAAGGGGTTCAAGAAATTCTAGAATACTTCACAACCAGAGACTTTGGAGTGTTCTTGGATTCACGCTCACTTTCTCCAGATGGATCTCTGATTCAATGAAAAGAGAAGACAAACCTCAGATTACTCAATTATCACCACCATCACCATCATCATAATCGTCATCATAAGATACTCCTCATCAACAGCAGACAATGGTTGCGTATCATCTTCCCATTGCAAGCCAATATTTAAACAAGCATTTAAATTCCTCAAGTAGGATGTCAACACGAGATTCATATCCAGTCTGTGCAAGTGACTTTAGGGACAAGTGGCCAAAATACCGAGTTTCAAACGCATCTTTTGATACTTGTCGTATCGTGTGGTGGCCAGACCACAATCAGTGGTTGCTTTGAACTCCAGTACTAGCTGTTTATTAAATGGAGTTTACTACCAGTATCGCAAGCAATCCACGCTTTTATTAACAATCTTTTTTCTAAATTACGGAGATTCTAGGGTGGGTTACCAGTTTGCTTATGAACGGTTCATACAGTGTGGATCATTTTAAAACTTTAGAGTATAATAAATTTAAAGTTTTGCCCCTTCCAAAAATCGAGAGTTTGTATAAATACGAGTTTCAACAAATTTAAAGTTTAGGTAATTGAAAAAATTCATTCTGAGGAAATTTTGATTGGCCCTTCTCCACAAAAAACAAGCACCTTTGAAGGCACTAAAAATCGTCGTAAGAACACAAACCATGTATTTTGCACAAAAAATCATTCAAAGATACGATTTAGGGTCAGCTTGGCATAAAAAGTTACCTCGGAAGAAACGAGAATTATGTGGTCTGTTGATTTGGGCAAACAAATTTGGGGATAGCAAAATAAATCTATCAGATAAATAGGTAGACATTCTGACCATCTCTCACCCTACCATTTGCTTTCTCTGCCAAACGACATCATCCGGAGTGGCCGTTTATCAAGGGTACGAAGAACGTGAAGCTAGGTTTTCATTCATTGGATGTAATGTGACGGTGGTAGTATTATGGAAAACAGGATGAATGGAGTTGACTACAAAGTTGGCTTACAGAATACGAAATTCGACAGATGAAGAGAAGTATTTGGGTGAAATATTTGAGAATGGAGAAGAAAACTGGTTGGTGGTTGTTTGAGAATTCTTGGAGATTTCTGTAGAGCAAGTGGAGTATCCCATAGGATTAGGACAAAGGGATCATAATAATAGTGACGGCGGATAGCAGTTAAGGAAATCCAGTTGAGAAGAAAATGCATGCATGGGATCGGTAAAGATTTTGGAATGAAGGAAGAAGAGTCATATTTCATGGAAGATGCTCACTCTTTGCTGCATACTTATAAAATACTCGACGTACGTAGTTGGAATAGTGGAGGGAGCAGTAGTGCAATATTATTCTTATTCAGATCTGTTTGACTGCTCTGGATGCTTTCTGGCTTGACTTGCATGGCTTTGGTGGATGATGGGGATGGATGGGAGCACTCGGAGAGAAAGCAGATCGACTGATTCCGGCCAGACACAATCCAACAATCCACCGCGAATAGATTAGGGACACATAATGGATACAAGATGCTGGCTTGGTGGGCCGGATTGTGCCAAAATGCAAAAGGCATTACGTTATATTGACTAACAATATGCAAATGTTGGATTGCCAGCAAAACTTTCCACCCTTTCCTTTTCTCCAGTTCCTTCTTTCTCCTTATGATGTCGAATCATAAGCACCACATATTGACTCCATGAATACACGCTCACTAGTACAGACATCTCACAGACGACCCTCTCAGCTCTTGTGTTGTTATCCAACCCCGGACAAGATCACTTCATAGTTACATGGTTCAACCAACTAAACAAAGAGACCATCGATCCCCCAATAAAACTTGGGAGAAAACACCCAAAGGACTTTTGAGTCGATCGCCAATATGCAAATTGGAAGTAATGCTTTCGTGTGATATTTTAAATTAGTCTTTCTTGATAGTACTAGTTGGAGGAGAGCAAGCAAACTGCCACCAAGAGTAAGAACCGACTGAGATTAAGATTATCTCTTTATTCTCCTCCCAGACCAACCTGCCACCAAGAGAATGGCAGACTATATTCCTGGACCGACTTTGATCACTTGATCAGCCAATTCACCATCATTCACCGGCCTACCTAAGACTTTCCCTGAATTTTATCTCCCTCACTCAATTACATCCTCCTTTCCCATTATCCTTAATGTCTTCTAGTTTTGCCATTTACAGTACAGCAGTGTGATTTTACACGGTCCATCATTTATTCGCATGCTTAACTTTCTTCTTATATGTAACCGAGTATAAAGTTTCTGATGTGCAATTTACCACTACAAGACGCGGATGGAATAAGTCAACGCAAAAAGTGGGTACACGCATAATACAGAAGAAATTATAACATACTAAATTTGCAGTATGCACAAATCTTTAAAATTGTAAATAAGTGTTTGCGAAATCGGAATTCACAACCACTTATGAAAACAACGTCTTTTTATCGACCAACCTGTTAGAGTTAAGGTGATTGCAGGAAATGGTTTGAAAGTTCCGTTAAATTTATTGGGATAGAAATTGACTGTTTTTGATGCAGTGGTTGGTTTTTATCCTTTCCTGGCAATCCTGTTCACCATAAGCCGCCCCAATCTTACATACCGCATGTACTAACGTCCGTCTCCTACGTGGGGTGGTATGCATAAATATGCTTTCCAGTGAAACATTTCTCCCCGTCAAATACTTGTGCCCGATTCCTTTCGCAGTTCATCATTCAGATTCAACAAGAAGTTTTACGGCATTGTGGCTGATATAAACGCTTCGACTGGATAGATACAGCATGCGATTTTCACCTTTCCTCGTTTTTTTGGACCTTTTTATTCTTCTCTTTTGGTTTTAGATCATCACCTTCCAAAAAAGAAAGAACCATGGGATTCCGAAACGATTCCACCAAAGTAACATAATACTAAGATGTCAAAATTTAGTGAACTGTTTTGTGAATATTAAATATTTGAAGTTTAAAAAAAGCTGTGGTACCCCCGTTCTGTAAGTTATTCCTATTCCTGTTGCAGTTTGCTTGCGTGTGGCAGCATTTGTCAGTACAGTAATACAGCAAACATATATTTAGCATATGAAATCAACATAACAAATTAAAAAATACTGTTAAAATCAGCCTAAACCGATCGGTCTAATATTTTGAATTTAAAAATAACATGGTTGAGCAAAGGTAATTTTTAAAGTCATGAACTCACTTTGAATAAATATATCTGCAAATGTAAAAGTTATCCCAGAACCACTAAGAGGAGAAAGTGCTAGCAAGTGGTTGGTTTGTAGGTGGTGGTGGCACAAAGCAACAGCCGAAGAGTTGTGAGGAATGAGTGGGATTTGAGAGAGGAGAAAGTTTTACTCCAAAAATTTATCTGTGTAAATCTTATTCCTGATTATAATTCCATAAGCGAATAAAGGAAAGTAAGAATAGTTCCACAAAGAAATATCCTCTTTGATCTTGATAAATCTCTTCAGAAAAGTCCCCAACTTCCTGTGCACACTAGCTTTCATGCCTACCACGTCAAATCTCTCCTCTGCTTCCTAGAAGCTTTGGCGTATAGTGTTTCTTTAGTTACAAACTAAACTAGACACTAGAGAGACGAGGACTACATCACGTAACTGATACATATAATCCAGTACTCATCCGTACATATCAATCTCCGACAGACCCAAATGTGTTCTCACAAATATCCTCGTAATTTTCTGTACTCTACCATCCATTCAACTAACCAATGTTGTTTCTTGTCTCGTATTCTTCATCGTGTCACAAATATATTAGCTCTACTAGGTAGTAAGTTGCCGTGTCCTTCTTATCGCCTTTACCCTGCCTGCCAGCCTGACTGGTAAACTCGGGTTGATGATAAGCTATACATCATTACACAGTGAAAGATGGTTTATCCGACAGCAGAGAATGCACTTCTGGCGTTTCAAATCCATGTGCGTACGAACCCCTATTTAACGCAGTGAAAGAAACAAAAATAAAATTTCTCCGTATTCTACATCACACCACACTAAGCAAGCCAGAAGGACACTGTGTCATCCCCTTTGAAATTGAGTTGGACTAAAATGAAGCAAGAGGAGAGTACATATGTAAGAGAAAAGAGAACAAGAAAGAAGGAATAAGTGGATCGCGTCAAAACTCACATAAGCAAAAAGATTGCTATCTGGGGAGAGCAAGAAGATATCACGTTCATAATCTCTCCTCTGGTTCAAGTCAAGTCAACTTTTGGCCTTACTGCAATGTAAGGTCTTGGAATTATTAGAAAAAGTAAAAGAGAAAGAACTAGAGACGGAGATGGAGCACATTTTTTATTTTATAAATACAAAACGGAGACGGAGTGAGTGGTGGTTGGCAAGAAACTTTTACTCGTGCCACTCCTTATGACTTTTGATCCTCAGTCACGTGAACAGTGGCAGCTTAAGCCAGTAAGCAACTAAGTATAAGTAAACAGCTCAAATCTTTTCAACTCAATTATCAAGTCAGTTTTCAACTTTACAATTTACCATCGTATATTATTTTTCTTTTCGCCTCTTCTCTGCCTTTTAATCCCAACTGGTCTTCACACACACACACACACTCTCCACGAATGACTTCTGACATTTACACTGCAAATTGTAACCGAAAAGATATCATTCGATCATATCTGTCTATATACAACACAAAGAGTGAAAGTTTGACTACGTTTAGAAAGCAGAAAAAGTAGTTGAATGTTTATTTATGGTTGTGCAGAGCTTTTTCAGAAAAAATAAAATGTGACACCAAGGAAAAAAGAGTGGTTTTTTTCAAGTCCCATTTGATCCTTTCCTGATTGCAAGTAAATTAAATGAGCAAGTGGCAAAGCCCACCAAGTCAAGGGCTCATCGTGTAATCCGTATTCTATTTATGTGGCAGACAACAAGCGTACATTGGATTGAAAAAGAGAAAAACTCGACTCATTCATGCCATGTTCCTTGACGATCAATTTATGTGGAAATGCAAAAGACAAGAGCAAATGAGTTGCCTCCAGTATAAAAAATGAGTAATTAAATCTTTAAATAAGGCGAGAGATGGAAAAACAAGCGGAAAAATAATCCCGGTTGTGGCCTGTAGCTATTTAACCCATCGATCTTTTTCAGGCAATTACAGTCCCCACCAGCCAACTCACTTACTTATACTCTTGTGGATATTATCTGTACATAGTATGCTGCTATATTGTGTTTTCCCTGTTTCTCTTTCACCAAACATTCAACATTAGTTCTTTCAGGCCCTAGTATTACCAAATCAAAATGAAATAAGAGAAAAGACCAAGATGTTAGATCATGTCTTGTTTTATGTCCTTCTCATCTCAAATCAAGTCGGACGGAGCAAGTTACATATGTGAGGTTGCAATCCAGTATCAAGAGAGAAGGGAAAGAGTAAGCACTAATGATACAGAAGGCATGTGGTGGTTTTTGCTCCTACACTTTTCTCCGTCCGTTCTTCCAAGTGGCCATTATCAATATCCTATCTAGAAAAATAATAATTCAACGGCCCCTTGCTCTGATCTTTTCAGACGATGTCCCTAATTGCTCTCCCTGACTTTCTCTGTACAAATGTCTTTACTTACGCAAAGTATCCATTATTGTCACTACCCAAAGTATACCATTAGTGCAGATTTATGTGCGTCATACGAATACAAAATTATTATTAAGCACTTATGCTAGAGCTAAATTCACTCATAGTTAGGATGGTGCAGTGTAATCGAACTAACGAACTACTCATCTTCATTTGCCAGCCGGGCTACTGCTTTTCTTATACACAAACTCTGACGGGGTAATAATCCGTCTAATAACTAATGACATCCCTTCTTGTTGACCTTCAGAATGTGCATTCACTAAAAGTCTTAATTTGACAAACTCGATTTTTTAAACACTGAGATTGCCACTAACTAGATTATTCCTTGGCATTTAGAATGTATCCACTCGAACGAATAAATGTTAAAATTTTCAATATCTGAAGAATTATTCCCAAGTTCATGAACGCCGATAACCTGTCAAACAAGAATATTCTTCACCTTTTGATCTAACTGAACATCCCTTAATCAACGACGTTCATTAAGCTACATTATTAAAAATTGTCTAAGGAAGTGTGTCATTTTTTCACAGTGAAAGTAAAGAAAGTAATCCAAAACTAGGTCCATGAGGAACAATAAGTAATTTAATAAACACAATTTGGAAATCTAAAATCTAGGAGAGATGACAGAAATAACTATTACTCCATACCCATAACTTGGTGAGACAATTCCGTCTAACCTCCATTTTGGAACTACATACTAAAACGTAGTAAATTGTACTAATTAGTCTTTGATAAGTTTAAATCATAAATATTAGGCTATGAAAATAGTAGGAATAGGTTTTCTTGCATCTAAATTTGGGAGTGAAATAAGCTGCAAACTGAGCACCCGGCAGCCCAGTGGTACAAAGAAAAAGATGCAACGTGCACTCAACATAAAGAAAAGACGTTTTGAAGCCAACAGGCATCTGCGGGTGTCCGGGTAAAAATCGGGATTTTTCTCTCCCGTGTATGCTTTGTATGGCGTAAATGTAGAAGAGCGAGCCCACAGCACAACCAGTGAGTGTGGTATGCAGTACTGGTTGGTAAGTGGGATCCCATTCCTTTTTTTCTTATGCCTTCATCCTTTCTTGGTTCTTTGGGTGCATAAGAGTTCAACAGGTTAACAGAGGGAGAACTTTTACTCCTCCACTTTTTTGCATGCCGCATCTGTGCAAGCCTACACAGCAGGTCCTCGTGGGATGCAATAACAACACAAACCAACCACACATGCATGGGAAGAAGAATGTTTGTTTCTTCATTCAACTACGGTTTTTTTACCAATCACCCGGGAAGAAAGGATATGCATGCCAAGAGAGAGCAACAGGAAGAAAGAGAAAAGACTTACAGGTGAGCGAGTGAGTTGCTCCAAGGAGTAGTGGGTTAATGAGAAGAAAAGTCACAATCACACCTTGTCGGCGGCTCTTGTGATGAGAACTGCACCACGAACCAAGGTTGATTTGTCATGTTTGTGTGTACTGACTGTAAGCAATGAGGAGTCGTGGTTCAGTTTTTGGGAGAGCGAGAAAGAAATAGGATCGACTGCTGGGACTAGAGAAAGACAAGTAAAAGAGAGAGTTGTAAAATAAACAGGGACTGTGCGAATCTGACGCAGTGTATGCTATATGCTGTCTCTGATAACTCTCTCCTCATCTCAAACTAATCAATAATACGCTGAATACTATTGATTGCCGATACCAATCAATCGCGCAAGTCTGTGGCTCTCCGAGTCGCGGATGGATGGATGGTATATGTGATGAGTCCCCCCTTTCACTCAGTCACTCATACTAGTGAATGGTGGTTGGTACATAGTAGTGCATAATTCCAACCTAGACCTCAATATGCCTGCCATACAAATTTCACCCTTCTCTTCCGATCCCTCCATCAAAAAAGCCAAACTCTCTCCGCTCTAAATCATCATCAGCTCAAATCCTTCCAATGAATTCGTTCACTGCCAGTCAACTAACTAACCGGCCCAACCAACTCACTTCATTATTTTCTCCTGCTGCCTTGCATCTAGCACTTCCAGTGCCACAACACAGTACATCATCATGCCTTTCTCCATGCCCTCACACTACCCTCTCATACCCCCACCTTTGACCCAGCCAGGCACAAAAAAAAAAGAAATGCCAAATGTCTCAGATTATGGGATCCTCAAGACATGGTAAAATCAAGTAATATTAAGTTGGTCTTCAATGGGTGGAGAAACTGAGCTATGCACATCTACTAAGTATAGTATTTATCAAGAGAAAGCGGATGCAATAAGATCAATTTGGAGATGAGATGAGAAAAGACTGGCATGTTTGATGCATGGAGCGGCTCGAGGGCATTAATTTTAACTAAATATAATAAATGCATGCGGGAGGTTGGTGCAAGAATAGAAAAGAACAATCGGAAAGGGGGAGCTCATATGCATAATGGTCATCATGGAAGGTGAGGCACGTGACGGAAGAGAGAATGGATATGAATTTCATGTCACTGAATAGAAAGACTTGCTCAGTGCAATGGTTTAGCTGGATGGTGGTGGTGGGTGAAAGGCAGAATTATGAGTAGGGTCGGCAGTTGGTATTGGCGATATCGGAGATGGAAGCAATATATCGATCTGGAATGATAATTACGAGTGACAATTGGAGATAAAGGGGAAAAGAAGATGCATCAGGGAAAGGCTGCAGAGTCAAACAAAAAGGATTAAAAGGGTGGGTGGTATTCTCGCAATACGGTATTATGAAGGCTGCTGCCTGCTTACTAGCCAGCCAACATTAATGTGAGTGAAGTGAAGGAGGGTTTGGCTGATATCAGAAATAATCAATAATTGTAAGCAGAGATGAGTCTTCTCTCATTCTGGATACATTGGCATCAGACACGATTTTATTCCAAATATGGTTGTCATTTTCTCACCATGCATTTATCTATCCATCCGTGGTACCTTATGCTGGACTCCCTTTCCAACTTTCTCTTTGATTAGTGCCGTCCATCCATACACTAGCACTGGCTGTGTCCCACTATCAACATCCAAGTAGAACCCAAGCCAAAAAAACTAAATATTAGTAGAAAATCTTTATCGACCGATCGCACCTCTGTCCTTCTCCAATCCTTCCAATTAATAAATTTTCAATCCCACTAATTTTTTGGATGTGACACATGTTCTGGGTGCCCAAGTTCCACCCACCTACCAACCAATCACAGCCATTAGTTTGCAGCCAATACATACCGACAGGTAAGCAGCATGGATACTGTGCGGTAGTTTATCAGCTACAAGCACCCTCTCGATTGACACACTATTGATTTATCGATCAATTCCAGTCAATACTAGTCTATCTATCTATAATCATCACCTTTCCATATATATCTTTCACTCGTCCTCCGATAGATCAATCCACCTCATTGCGTCCCGATTTCAATCCAACCAACAACTCATTCCCTCTTTTTACTTGCTTCATCCTGATGTACTCTCGATTTCTCCTTTTATTTCAAAAGGAGCATGAGATACAAAGTGATGTAAAGGTATGGTGCCCAATTTTGTGTACAATTTCAATATATTTACAGCTATGCCCATATATATTTCACCAACAGGAAGTAGTCTGATCAGTCATTGCATATTTTTCAGACGGTCTACCTAACGTGCTTACAATTTGTGAAAAAGTTGGTTCCCTTGTTTCGTTTAGTTTGGTGCTGAAATAGTTGCTTACTAATTTCTTTGAAAGTTTTGGAGAACTGCACGATTTACCATGCTTATCTAAAAACATCCTCTCTATGTCAAATTGAGATTCTTAATAGCTCAAAAAAGATATTACAGATCTGTAAATGGCAACCCACCAGATGCAAAAATGAATTTTCCCATAGTGTCCACAGCTATTTTAAATGTTTTATTAAATATGAATAACATAAAAAACACCATTCGTCAATAGTTTTGAGACTTCACAAAAAATAAATAATAATACAATAATATAAACCTATCGCATAACGCTAGATTGAAGGCAACCCTGTGTAAAGTAAAAAAAATTGTCGAGCATGTGTACATAATGTTCAATTGATGCAAAATCAATGAACTGATGGTGAAAATGAAGGGGACGACGAAGAAATTAAAATCTTGCCATCGTCGTCCCCTTCTGTACCCCGCAGCTCAGCCGTCAGCATCACTCCATCCATTTCATTGGTATGGACTAGTTATTGAGTCCACCGACCAAACTAAACCAATGTGAGAAGAAAATATGAGAAGGAACGAAGCAAAGCAAAAACAACTACCCAGCATGGCAAACGGCAATTAAGCCACAGTACGCAGTATTACTAATTTAGATTTGGGAATATTTACATATTTTCCGAACTTTCTATTCAGGCACATAACTTGGATCGAAATCAAAAATAAGCATAATGGCTCAACCCAAGGAGTAGAGTAGAAGAAAGTTTTTGGAATTACAAAGTGTATCGGCCCTAAGGGAAATTTTACCGTTAAGATGACGACATGCATTCATGCATGAACAAACGGACGGGTGGACTAGGATTGCAATTCCTCGTTTGTGTATATGTATATATATATACTGTGTACCAAAGTTAAAAGTTAGACTTCCCTTCACTCGTTCCATACGGAAGATAGACTAAATTATAAAATTTTTGATACGAGTTTGGACATTTATTCCATTTCTTGGACTCTAAATGAATGTCCCCTTCTTCCTACCCCATGCACGGATAGATCGATGGCTTATCAGAAATCATACCCAGCTTACTTGTTCTCATTGATTGACAGGTATTAGCCTTAATGCTGATTTTGCGTGTTTGGTCTTTGGTAATTAAAGCGTTTGGTACAGCATAAAGTTTATGTGGTGTGGTGGGATCAAATCAAGCAATATTAGAATAAGAAGAGTTTGACTGCGTCTGATAAGTATAGATTCAAGTTATGTGTACACCCGTACCTGGAACCCACCAAGATATGTCACTCAACTTACGACAACCAAACTACTTTCACTTTGCACTTTTTAATCAACAGATTTTCCTTTCGCTTCCAATATGAGCAACTGGTTTTTCCCAATTCTTAACTGTTGGATTGGATTTGAGAAGTATTAGAACTGCATGTAGTCTATGAAATGTGAGTTTGCTTTAGTTTGCCAGCTTATACAATTTCATGCAAACTTGTAATCGGAAATACTGAACAATCCAAGAGTTTTCTACGTTACTGCCTCTCCAAAAAAATGTGAGAATATAGATTGTCTATATTATTGACAGATTTTCTGTCCGTTGCTTCCTTCCGAAAATGGGTATCCTTCAAAACCGATACAAGAAACCGACTGATTTTTTATCATTGCGGCACAATCACAACAGAACAGCAGTGTGTCTTACACTGATGCTTACTGGATCTAATAAAAAATAATTGGAGGAAATAAAATATTTTGGCAACTGGCCCAATCCCACAGTTGCACCGTGATAGATAAATGGATGGCAGATGAAGTCTTCATTTCCCACCCCAATTTACACTTATCTTTCAATATCTTTGGAAAATGTTGAAGACCGATTTCCGATACAATCAGCCTGTTTCTACATATCCAACTTAGCAGTAGAATGAAGCTTGCTCGGATTATTTTATCTAGTCCCAAAGGAGCTTTTGATAAAAAAAAAATAATTTTTCCATACTGATTTTTCTAATTGTTTTCGACATACATCCGGTAGAGACACAGATTCTTCTCACAAAGAAACATTCTAAATTGTGTAATAGTTTTAAAAATAAAATCAATAATTTAAACATTGGTTCTAACTCAAAACCTCGTCGAAGAACAATGCAAGAATCCGGGGTACGCATCAACTTATGGCAAATTTGTAAATTAAGAATTTCAAATTGAATTTATGTTCAATGAAATAGTCACAATAACAATGATCACAGATGAGTATATCTAGCAATTATTTTTAACTCATCGTATAAATTCTCTTCGGTTGCTTCAAAATTTCGCATTTTTTGTATCGAGTGGTTGAAGTTGGCATCTATTCACTCACCCACTCTCCAAATATTCATAATAAATAAGCCATAAATGTGCAACAGAACAACTTAAAGGGATTAAAATAGCTAATTAAGTTTAAAAGCGTGCGTGGCGTATTTAAAAGAAAAGGAAAACATGAAAACACTTATGTTAAAAACATATAAAAACTGAATGGAGTTCTTTGATGTATGTATTACCAAGTGTAAAAANTTAAAAGAAAAGGAAAACATGAAAACACTTATGTTAAAAACATATAAAAACTGAATGGAGTTCTTTGATGTATGTATTACCAAGTGTAAAAACTAAGATTATGGGGTCGCATCTCGAGTGGTATCAAAGCTATTGATTATTGCCGGAGGTTTAAAAAATCCAAGATCTCTATTTTTGGCATTCATTCATTTGCATTTTAGCCTACCGCATCACACACAACCCGAAGTTTTTCTATAACCACGTGTGGGAGCGTGTAAAGAACTTATTTAAAAGAAGCGATCTAATACTAAAAAAAGTTGCAACTAGCATATGTATTTTTGTCATTTATATACATTTGTGGAATATATATGCCTACTTACTCATCCTACATAGGATTTGTTTTTAATAACATTTCATATCTGAATTGAACCAAATAAATGACATTTACTCGGAATTTTAGCTTTCCTCCGGCGACATAATTTGCCTAAGTGATTCCTTGTGCTTCTTCCCACACGGTAAAATGCAGCAGGTGTCATTCGTTATCCATATACTTGATGTCACATTCTTGATCCATCTATGTAATTGACTCCAACCGAACACTCCACTATACCTCACTCACAAGATCACTTATGTGTGACTGAAATCTATTTACTTCAAACGCAACCATAATAGCAAGGTTCGGTAAATTTCGTTATAAAAAGTGCATAAATCCCTGCTTTCCATTTGAATTCATATTCGTTTCTTTATAAGTTAGAAAAACAACATAAAAATCGAATCCATTACAGTATCACCCCCCCTCTTTTTTATAGTATCAAATACAGCCGACTGCAAAAGAATGCATTGGCTCCGTCATTGAATAGTACGTTCCGTTTGGGCTCTCAATAAATCTCCAGAATCCTTCTCGATATTTATTTCACGTTCGCATCTTTCGTGTCCCAAATTAAACAAAAAACAACAAATTTATGCGTCTGTAAAGAGGGTCGTAAAAAGTATTAAACCCAAATGTTACTAATTATTCTTTCGACCTGTGGGTGCAATAACGAAATTCTTAGCAGGCCACGTCCGGACCAAAACAGAAATGGTGTTTGTTTCTTGGTTGGATGCAGTTATGCAGTCGTCAGTCTATAGGGAAAAAAGTTGAACTCAACCAAAAACAACCCACCAGATAAAGTGAGATATTGGCTATTCTTTCCACAGGAAATAAAATAATGTTCACGTCATGTTCTCAACGACATGTAAATGGAGGCGCGGTAGATGTAGAAAAGTCTGAAAACTGGTGGTGTTGGTAATGGAATGGGTAATTTGATGCTGGCATATTTATATCCTTGTTTCAATAAAAGTGTTTCATTTTCCCGTCCAATTGCCAATTGCATTGCTCAAATGAAGCAGTTGCCAACTTTCTTCTCGTGTAGAGAGACATTACAGAACGTTACACAGTATTGGTTGGATAGTAGTTTTTGCTGAGTATTAAATTTTTACTCGATTTGTAATGTGAAGCATACAAAATCAGTCACATCTATCTAAACAAAGTAGTGATTGAGCAGGTTTATGGCAAATTCTTTATTATGTGAAAAAAGGAATAGAACAAAAGTAGAAGACCATTCAGGAAATTGTTAAAAAAACCATCAAGGAGTTTATTGAAAATTAACAAATGTACAAATGCATGCATTTCCTTGGATATTGGCGCACGCTCGCAAAAATTAGCCTCTTCAGGGCTGAAATATTAAAAAATATCATCTAAAAATTTTACTAACTGACGATACTCTTTTATAAGACTGTGTTGTCTATCTCTGCTAGCTAAATAACTCGAAAGGAACCTATTTTTCAACCCTTTTTTTAGTTCAGCTAATCCTTGATAACCGGCTGTGACTTGGTTTCAGATCACGGAAGAATTAGATGAACAGTTATCACTAGAACCAGTGAAATCCCATGAATGAGTCAACAAATCCAACTATCCAAGACATTAGAACTCTTAAACTCGAAATTTAGAACGAGACTAATCGATTTCGAGTACAGATCATATTCCCGTTTTCTAAGCTTCGATAATTATTCATGACTTCACTAAATTCCCAGTCAAGATTTGTTTAGTCGGACTCAATTGCCCCAAATGTAGATTCCAGTACGTAAATGCATATATATGGGGTCATAGGCAGCTACTTTGGGCTACCAACTATGTATTCTTTAATCTCTCACCAAAATCAGACATTCGATACACATTGTATTGAATTTGAAGCGAAGTTACTTATTTTATTGACTACATTCCTTCACCTTTGCCCAGTCCAGAGCTCAAATTTTGTCTCGGAATGAAAATGAAATCGGTTCTTGTAAATATAACAAGTCTTTAAATTGGAAACCAGTTCCTACTTCGCTGCATAAAAGAGTTTGTACTCTGCATGGGCTTTTTATTCATATGATGCAGAATGGAAAACTGATTTAAGTTTGATACAATCAGTGAGCGTTGTTGGGTTGAAAGGGTATTTTTTAATATCTTTGCATAAAAAAATAAAAGTGTTAATTTGACGCGCAACAAATAGGATAAGACACAGACGTAAGTGGAGCGTATTTAACAAATCATCATAGCAATAATTAATTTCAATTGAGCCTATGCAAGTTCTCAACTTTGACTCAGACTTTATTATTTTATTTAATCTAACTGCAGCCAGAATTAAAGTTTAATGTCTTGGAGTATCCGTGAGATTTTATAAATGGATCTAACTTTATGAGCTGAATACCATGAGATGTATGTAAATGTGGGAAAACATTACGTGTTGACTATTCTTGGAAACCATAATTTCATGCATTTCTTCGTTTGGCAATTATAAGGGGTACAAATAGTACACTAAGCGATTTTTATTATCAGCAATCTCTCATAGCATTGGAGTCGAATTAATATTGAGAACCAGAGTCGGAAGAAAGCAGCAAAGTCCGTCACGACAGTAGATTGGTCACCACCACCGACAGGCCGAATGGAATAATAATGGAGGGGTCAGATTTGACACAGAAATCGATCGATTATTTCTTAGCATGCACGAAACAAATTTATCGATTACAAGTCTAAATCAAAGCAAATTACACGTACCTTCATATGCACAAAACATTCGTTATTCGGGATTTTAATATTGTGTCCAAGTGCTTAGTATTAAATTAGAACTACTCGTCAGCCAACCAGGGTGTCATGCCGTAAAATGGCATACTGAACATATATATTAAACTCTTGACCAACATTAAGAATAATAAATCGTTCTAAAACAATAAACACAGTTCGTCAGATCAACAAAATATGTTGTCAATTACATATAGCATAACACATCAAGTCGTATACTTAAATAACCAAAACTGCGGCTGCATCAGGTCACAATTTATCAATTGCGTGCTTTTATCGTTTTGCCTGCTCAAAAAAACAATATGTAATTCGAAAACTAGAACAAAAAATACTATTTAAAAAATGTTCCCCGATGGTATTAACGCATTAATAACAAATTTTAAAACATAAGACATACCATATCCACATTTTACATGCTCAGTTAGATTGTATAATTTAGTGCTCTCGGTATTACATTTTAAACGCCCGCTTGAATTACATTGCAGTGTCTTGGAGGCCACTTTCTTGCCTAATTTAAAAGTTGTCAGGACTTCCAATCCCGTACAAGCCAAATCAAATTGTTTGAGATGCACGTCCATAGTTCACTCAATTCAACCACCACATAAAGAATGAATGAATCAAGGTCCCTATGTGAAAAACCATCTTTGGGCTTGATCTTATTCACCAACCATGCAACCAGCCAAACATTTTCCCCAAAATTCATTCACTCATTCTGGCAAGATAAGGAAAAAGAGTCAAAGAAACTAGACGGAAATTAAAGCAAGTAAGCCAAAGGGAGGGCTAATATATATAGTATAATAAATATGTACAACTGATTGCTACACCAAGTGAATGAATGATCTGATAAATTTGAAGAAATTAAGGAATGCCGTCAGCTCTTCCGAAATATCCGAGACAGTTCAGATAAAACAAAAGAGTTTTCGAGAATAATTACACAACTCTTTGTTGGAACCCTCAACAATAAATGATGATAGCGGAAAGTTATTTGAGTAGAAATAGATATTCGTTTCGTTTCACTCCTTTCTTTCTTTATTATGCACAGCCTCCATGTTTTTTAGTCCTAGTATAATTCATCCACTCAACCCCTTGAATACGGAAAGACATGTAAGGATAGTCAGATAATGTAAGTTTGTAGATTCAACAGGAAAGACAATCAACATTATTAATTCCTCTGTCAAAGGATTGAAAATATTGGAGAGCAATGAATTCAAGGGAAAGTTGTATACACACCCCTGTTGACTCCTTACCATCACCGGTGGATGGGATTAAATGAAACAGCATGCAAAGAGAAAAGAACATCGGCATCAATGAACGAAGAGAAATTTGTGTAACAAAGCCAAGTACTCGTACATATAAGTAAGTGACTAGCCTATGATACACTAAGCAGATCTGCTGTGGTAACATTTGTAATGTGTAATGGTAAGGAGAGAACGCTAGGTAATGTGAGTGAGTGGCTGAACCAGTTTTGTTATGAGGGAAAGCTCTTTTTCATTCTTCTTTATTTCCAAGCCTCCTATTTTTATTACAACTCCTGTGGGAAGCTACCCGATTAAAGTTTGCATAGAAACAAGATAGGAAATTAAAGGCTGAGTTCTTGGCCTTCTATCAAGAAACGATAGCTCATTGGGGATTTCGAGGCCTTTCCAATTTATGAACGATAGAGATTGCTTCCTTCCTCGGCTACAAGCTGCCTTCTCAATGAATCCTCGATGAACTAACCAAATCGCTCCCCAAATCGTCGTCCACTTAAAAGTTCTTTCTCCTCGTATGATATTCTGTTTCCTGATTCAACTCTGGTAATGCAGATTGCGAGCTACATTCTGCATATAAACTTGTTTGATTATCCATCATTGATTTCGAAGTAATGTCATATTCAATGTCAAATATTACTTGAAACATCTTTTAATGGTAACCACCACACTAGGCCGGACTGGGTGTTTGGGCATGACAAAAAAGGAATCACATTTTTAGAAGTAAACAAACCAGAATAGATCAAGGATTAAGTAGATGGATAGGAGAAAATACAATGATCAGTTTTGTAAACAATTCTTTTTTTAAAGTATGAAAATCTCACGATGAGATATTGACTGCTGGCTGAAAAAGACGGTATCGAATGTTGATGCTCAGAACACGAATAAATGTCCCATTTAGCTACCAATTCACTTTTTACGACCGTGTAAATACGACATAGGGCATAAACTTCGATTTTCGTTACTCTTTCTCCATAAAAAATTATACGTACATATGTATATGTGTTCATGATTTCGAACACCCTAAACACACACTGTCGGTTTCAATACGAGCATAAAGTTCACTGTTAAATGTCAAATGAAATGTGCTTCGGATTCCATTTTTATGGTTTTTGAAGAAACATGCTTGTGCTTTCTAAGATCCGTAGTCTTTCTCAACTTTACCAAAAGCGATACAAATAAAATAAAAAATTAATATTCATTTATGGTCTGCATACAAGTGTTAATACGAATAATTTATTATTTACACATTTGCAAAATGGAAAGAATCTCAATACTAGGCATGGCAGTGGGCAAAATCCATATCTGTAACACTTAGCAATATGCGTATATATATGTCATTACTTAATTTAAAATTGTCAATAAACAAAAGTAAAGTGCATAAAGGGATGGGGACAAGAAAGGAGTGATTTACTGCATAAAACAACAAGCCCCCACATCACCCTTCCATAAGTTGAGTCAGTCTCTTGCATACTACGAGTATCTATACGGAGAATCAAATCCGATACATAAAATTTTTGAAATGTTGCACAGAACCGGGAGGACGCCATTAATTATAAATACACAGAGAATCCTAAATGAGCTTCTTTTTCATTTTGTTTTTACAGAATCTTCTCAACTGAAGGTTTGAACTATTGCCCCTTCCACATCATATCGTATCGAGCCCCTCCAAGCCATCCTCCCACCATTCGACAATTTACATTTCGTACTAATTACAAAACAAGCAGCTGAGCCTAGAAATAAGAGGGAACCCACGGAAAAGGAACACATAAGTCGAAACCCTAAACTATATCCAAATAAGGTATACATGGAACGTCAATTAGCACAAATTTTGGAAACTTTCCTTCATCTCATCATTCGAAAATTAAAAATTTACTTAAAAATTACATTCTCCTCGCCGAACATAAAAAAACTTAGATTTCCCAACTGAGAGGAAGGAACGAATAAAATTTCTTCAAACAAGATTACACAGTGAAAGTAAGCTCGGGCAGCCAGTAATAATTATCAATTACATGATAGTAGACAAGATGAGACGATACGATTCTCTGGCAAAAGTTAATAAAAAAAACTCCAAAGTTTGCTGTTTAACTCATCAATCACGCATCAAATATTTCAACTTTCCGAATAAAACACCGTGATATAATAGTTATGCATCGTTTCATAATAATAGGTATTAGCATTTTATTTTATTTGTATCTGTACATGAGATGAAAAATGAAGTAATTGGAAAATGATTGGCTGACCTTATTGCTTCAATTCCTTAGACAAAGCTCAATCCTGGTTTATGTCTGCAGGATGATAATCCAAGAACAATTGATTACACTCAAAGAGTTGGGGAAAGTAGTGAAAACATGAAATGCACCGCTCCGGTTTTTCTTAGACCCGATCCCACCAACACCACGTGGAGTAAACGTTAACGTTATGGGCAGAGTATTTTAGAATAGGGTAGAATCTTCAACCACCGGTATTGGGAACCGCCGGTAATAACACCTCGTGGACAACTCACTATTTCTAATCTACAACATACAAAAAATGTGTGTATTCTATATATTTTCAGAAATGGCATTACAAATAAACTTGACAAGATATCAGAAATCATGAAACCCGAGAAAAATAAAACTCCGTACTTACCTGGTGCTGGACATGGAGAGAGAAAGCGTGCATGGAAAGGTACCGAAGTGGACGGGAGGTTAGTTAACTTGTTACTGAAACACCTTGTCACCTTCACTCCACTAATATGTCAAACGATCGTCCAGCTCTGTAGAATTAACCCTATTCTACTACCTACCTACAGGCTACAACTACCTGGTTGTTAGACTCGTGTGATTATTACACTCGAACAGGTATGGCATAAATATAAATGAACTCCCGAATCGGGTTCGTGTTTATTTGGTTGGCTATCCAATTGGGGAGCAACAGTCAACTTACTACCCGATTTCACCGAAAATCCGATTTATACCTTAAATCTGATCGAAACAACGGGCCTCATTGGTGTTTCCTTTGTTTAGTATGTAGGATACGGGGTGAATGCCAACTCCTAGCAAAATCAATGGTCCACAACTCCTGTCCCCTAAGGTAACAGAAAATACTTACAAATGGTGTAGCTGGACAAAGTCTTTTAACAACTGTGTAAAAAGTCAGACTGACACAAGTGGGTGTTGAATCTTGGTTAAATAGTAAACTACTAAGTAAGCCTCCTTCCTTCTCCCCCAGTTAAAAAATAGCCAAAAAATGAGTGAGGGACTAACTGGCAAGTGTCTGGGTTAGATAAGTGAAGGCCCGGTCAAGGGTTTCTCACTTGGACGCAAAGTTAGCTAAAAAAGTTAATCATGCAGATTAGTGAAGCAAACAAAAGGGGAGAGAGTCAGGGTTACTCACTCTCTCTGCTCTGAAGAAGTTTTCCTTTGCTCCAGTTGTCCCACTAACTTCTGGACAAAGCGGAGATATAGATTTGTCCAGAATTTTTATAGGTTTTCCTACTAATTACTAAGTTTCTAAGAATATTAAAAGTTATCAATTATTAAGGATTGTTAAGTATGTAGAGGAACTGTTTCAAGGGACGCTCAACTTGGCCTAGATATCGAATCAAATAAGTAAATTACATATAAAGATGTATGAATCGACAATTTAATTCTCCAGAAATGCACTTGCATCGCTCGTCATTCGCGTCATTCTTCAAAAAAACGTTGCTTACATCCATTAACAAACCAGTGATAATCACGCTATGATTCATTATTTTGTGGTGTCGCATTAACAATGAAATTAAAAAGTATGATAATATTTTTACATAATCGTATTGCTGCCGTCATTAGACTTAAGCTGAAATGCTACAAACTAACAAATATATTATGACTGCTTTAATATGACGACAATAACCTCTTCAAGTTGAAGTTCAACTGACCAAGGTACACTCAAAATACTTTTCTAATCTCCCAAAATATTTTATTACTCGTCACTACGAAGACGTCTGCTCTGACGGTGGGCCAAAAATCTTTAAAAGTTGTCATCATTGTCGTAATCATAAATATTTTGAAGTATTTATTAACAGGATCGTGTCATGGTGAGAATGAAATTTTTGAGAGAATGGACGCTCAGCTTTTTTTCTTTGTTCACAGAGGCTAATCTCCTTTTTCCTCCAAAGAGCGGGAGAGGGAATTAATGCCCGTTTTTTCTCCAAAACATTCTCGGACCATTTTCTTTGAATAAAGAAAAACAATTACAAAATAAGCAAATAAATTTCTGCGCTATACATTAAAAAAGTAATAGTTGGGCATGTGGGGTGGTGCACTAAGTCCGGTGGAGGTGGCCTCACTGACCAACTTTGTCGGAGATGGACAACCTTCTTCGGCTTCTATTGATGGTCCAAATTCTCTTATCGACGTCCATGGGGAACATTTTGTGAGCTATAATTCAAAGAGAAAGTCCCTTTGTGTAGGACTTGTTAGTCAACTTATTGCTTCCTCGGCCAAGGAACAACTCCCCGTTGTAGAGGTAAGATGAGTGTTTTGAAATTTTTTGTTTAAGAGTTATTCTGCTCACCGGCATTATTGGGATGGTATGGATTTATTTATTATTGATCATTAGTCAATTATCATTGGTGAGGATCCTAGCTTTGAAGTTGTGGAATGGTGTGTGGCAAAAGGAGAAAATGAAAGATTGAATATATTAAGAAAATGAAGGATGGAGGTAGATTTTAGAAAGCACAAGGTATAGGAGAGAAGGCAAGCAAGCGGAGTTTGTTTTAGTTGGGTAAAGGAAAAAAAGTACATCAAGAATTGAAACGTTGGAGGAAGCATTTTAGTAGATAATGACGATCTGTGTGTCTCCAATTGTGTATTGGACTGTTTTGCATACGCCGATCAAGAAGAAGGAGTAGCAAAATAGAGCCATTATCATTTCCATCCGCTTGTTTTCTCATTTCCTTCCTCTCTCCTTGGTGGTGACCTGGCTCGGGTGGGTTTTATGACGGAGATCTACTTGTCGTGAAAGTTTAAAGATTTTTCTGTTGCTTTCTTTCTTCTTTCTTCCCATCTTCCTCTCTTTGCATTGGTGATCAGGAGAAAAAGGGATAAGTAATCCATAGGACCCATTATTTCATAGGCAGACACACTACTTTCCCCCCATTTCGACCTATTACTCATGGCTTATTTGAGTCTTCTCCTTCACTCTCTCGTCCCAACATTTTATGACCAACTTACGCTTCATTTGACTCTTGAATGTTTGGGACATGCCACAAAAACCTCTCCAGTACAGGATTTCTATTTACCACTTTTTTCCGTCCCACTCAAATGCATTGCATTGTATGCTAAACGATCTCTTCGACGAAGGCTTAAGTCGTCATACATCGCATCACTCACTCACTCCCTTATCCTGCATCCTATTTTATATTATATTTCCTGTTCTTTTGGAATATTCCGTTATTTATTCAGAATTCTGTGAGCTGCATATCATCATAATGTCTATGTATTTCTGGCTCTCAGGCCGCCTTCTATTCATGCAAAAAACTATAAACCATCACCAGCAATGCACAACTCATTGGGCACTGAAATTGAAATTACTTTGCTTCTCTGCTTTCTCTAGCCATATATATTTGCATTGTGCAGTGGTGATACCATTTGTGATTTTATGATGCGTTTTTGTACGGCATTGTTTGGGGCACGATACTTGACTTCATGCGCTTGTTCATAGTTTTTTTGTAATTATCAATTTGTAATATATCATACATTTCAAACAACTTTCTCTAACCGAGTGAGATGTTTTTATTTATTTTATGGTGCATAAACTGTATTTTATTTTTTTGCAAATTAAACTGATATTCACCTTTACAAATTAAATACCGTCGGTACGGATGCATTCTTGGCAGCCTGTGGCAATTCTTAAATTTTTATTGAGCTGTAAAAATTGTTGAAGACGAAAAGTGAGTGAGCTAGACCAGTATTGAAATATGACTGGGTTGACTGCTTTTGACTCACCGAGTGATTTCCTAGCAGATCATGTCCCAGTAATAAATTGTTGTCATTCTTGATCCTCTCTGGTATTCCGTGAGGCAACGAAGAGCCGTCATTCTTCTTGACTTCCCTCCCGGAAAATTGGCCATCTCAGAGACGGAAAAGGAGGATTTAAAAAATATAAAAACATGAAATGTGATTTCCAATTGTACATATGAAATTAAGGGGGGACTGAAGCTGGCTGCCTTCATTTTTCATGATGTTGAATGTTTGACTTCCAGATACTTATCATATTGATCAAATTTATTTCCTGTCTCTAAATGTATGAATATAATTATGCCCGGCATTGTGTACTTACGAGTACCATTTGGTTTGCATGGTGGGTGATATGATAACTGTGTGTGTTCCGCCTAGAAAAAGGATCAGAACGAGCCTGGTTTAGTTTTGAATGTTGCTGAGAATGAGAAGGGAAAGTCACTCACTCAGCTCAATCCAAGCCATGCATGGTGTGTTTTTGTACCAAAACATTCACATTCCCTTGTAACTGTGCATAATGGCCCTGTTCTCCTAGCCACAAGTCAGTGTGGTGCTGCAATCACCCACAGACAGACAAGGGATATTTGTACATTGCTTGAAGAGAAAGGGGAGGAGAAAGGGGAATAAATAGAATAAAAACACAGCTCATTTTCCTATAAAAATAACTTAAATTTCATGCTGTTGTCACATGACAATTCTGATCCTCTGTGAATTTATGATGCTCTGCTCGGCTAAATGAATTCTGTCCAAAACAACCAGCTTGGTTTCAATCCATCCTTCACTGGGACTAGTTGACCATGAATTAGGTTGATCGCTTCGTGTCGATTCAATCGAACCATTACAAATTTCTACCCTTTCCCTTCCAATCGGGTACATCAATTGTCCTTTTTTACTGGAACAATTTGTACGGGTTTTGCTTGCTTGAAAAAAGGAAGCACGGTTAGAATACACATGCATACTACATGGTGAGTAATGTTTTAAAAAGAACCATAAACACATGAGAAATTTTAGTTTTAATTATGAGGTGTGTTGTGACTTTCACCGGAGGAAGCTGGGATAAAACGGGAAACATTTCTTGTCAAAAGTAGATTGTACAAGTAGTTTTTATTTTTATGTCCTGAACGAAACAACAAGTGGATATTTGAGCAGATAAAATAAATCCGGGGTAAAGTAGGAAAGAAAGTGCATCAAGAACAAAGTAATGGCATATGTACTGTGATAGAAGGGCAATGTTTTGTCTTGAGAGATTGTTGTAAGAAAGGAAAAGTAGTTGAAGGGCACATTTGTTAAATACGATGAATGGATTGAGAGAATATAGAAAAATAGGAGAACGGGAGACTTTGAATCTCTTGTGGATTCATATTTGTCAGTTTATTTATTTCCTGGGGAATATGATTGCAGAGGAGATAAGAAACGGCAGAGTATAATACAATACAATGCTCCTGCTGAATGGGGACGATGGAATGGATGTGGAACTTTCCGTATTATTGTACAAGTTTTCTGGTGTATAGCCGACCAGTCCTGTTGAAAAATCGGAGTCCATTTTTCCTGTTTTCTTTTTCTCAGAGTTGACTCTCTAGTGATTTTATTCTCGTTTTCTGTTGCAATTTCAAAGTCAGTGAAAAATCGTCAATTTGGGAAAGAAAATAAAATAAAAGAGAATTACAGGCGGACCACGGAATAGTCAGGGAGGATAAGGAGGAAACTTTAGAAGAGAGAAAAAGTCTTAACTTCATGACGCTTTGAAAAATGCCGATTCCTTTTGGGTTTGCCTTTAACATAGTTATTCATAACGTATGTGTCTAGTTCTAGTGTTGCCTGCCTGCCTTTTCCATTCCAACAGCTCACTCACTCTCGTTTAACGTCTCACTGTTTTCAATACTCTGTCCCTTTGGTTTCACTTTATCCAAATTGCATTGTTTTCTCTTATCCCCATCCGATCCTCCGATTCTTTCCTTCCTTTCCTACTGTCTCTCTCCGTAGTACCATTTCAAACCGGAAAAGTCGAAGCCAAAGTGTCCCTCTCTCATTTTAGCTTTCTTTTTCTCTCTCTCGATGTGTCACTTACTCATTTACAATGACACATAAAAATATAAAATATGCATGAATGGAGTTTGAATAATAAATTTTTATTTTCCTTCCCATTTATACATTTATGCTAATCCAATGGCAAGCAATGTCTCTTGCAGTTACAATATACTTCTCTGCACGCTTCTATTCACACATTTTCAACCTCATTGATACATTTGATACCGTCTAAAATGCTTTTGGACGGATTGTTCCTTGCGACGATCCTCTTTTTTGTCTCCCCTCAATTTTCACTAAGCTCTATTTTTTATCCTTTAAAAACTTCAGAAATGTTGAAAATAAACAAAGATCCCGGTTGGGAAAGTGAGAGAAAGAACACTCAAGCACGATTTTTCATTTGTTTGTTTCCTAGATTTGACCTACGGATAATAAACATAGTAAACTGCAAGGCTACAAGCTAGTCTACAGTCAAAACAGACTTTAGAATCGAAACTTATTAATTGGACGGAAGTGGGCAAACAGACAGTGTACATTGAATGGAAGGAAACAAGTGAAAATGGATTTTCTTTCAATAAGGAAACCACTTATTTAGTAGCACTTTTCAATTGAACGATAAAGATCTCATTGCCTAGAGTTGAGAAATATACAACTAATAACAAACTTGATAATGATGATGATCAACTTGCTTTTGTAAAGAATTGAGTAGAGTACAAATTGAGTGTGGAGAAAGTGTGTTGTTTACGGCATGAGCGTGGTTGGTTATTCGAGGTAACTCAATTTACAGTCTGATAAATCGTTTCCCAACTTTGTTGTTAATCCGCCTTATTTTTGTTGATAAACCACATTTATTCCTCGGAGCTGTGCTGCATGCCTCCACAAACTTAGAACAAGTCCTTACATATTCCATTACCAGCAGCACAAGACATTTTCGAAGCTCACTGGATCGAGTGACTTATCTGAGTAAACAATTACCAAGCGATACGATATTTTATAGGAGAAACGGGCAGGGTCGTGACGTATGCGTAATAAAGATAATATCTTTCAATTTTGTTTCTTATAGGATTAAGTAATTTTTGAGATCTTTTACTGTTTGCTGGTTTTATTCTCTCGGTTTGATACTTTTATTTGTTCTTGATTAGGTTTGGGATCATTTTATTTGCTTTTGGTTATAGTGCAGCCGTATACTGGGTAGTTTATGCAGATAAATGATGACTACTCCTATCCATTGTTTGTTTTAATTTTTGGTTTTCTTAGTCTGTGTTTCCAAGATAAAGATAGGAGTGAATTGTGGAGGATTGCAACTCAAAATCGCTGTCCGTGGTGGACGGTGACATTTAGCTTAATGGATAAAGTAGATATCTTCTTAGACTTGCACGGGTTTCCTATCTATCCGAATCCATTTGCTAGTTGTATGTACTTGTATATTTGCGAGTTCATCTTGATTTCTGTGGTAGAAAGGATTTACATTCAGAGAAGATTCAAACATTAAATTCATTGGAAAGAATGAACGAGCGAGCGCGGACTGTAATTCATGGCGGAACATCGCTGGAGAGTTGTTTAGAACCCAATACTTATTCATTCATTTGGTTTTTTGGTAATAAATTTTGTTTTGTGACTAGGAAAGAGGCTGAACGAGGATGAGGATGATGAGGATAAGTCAATTGGCTGGAAGAGCTTTTGTTCACTCTCATTCTCAATCCCTTGATCGCCCTTCTACTTCTTCTCCTTAGGAGAAATTTCAATGGTTTTCTTTATTTCTTTATTTTCGTGGTGCATATCTCAGCCAGATTCTTTCACTGCAACACTGCAAGACAAGCACTCACCCACTAAAGGGAGGGAAAGGCGTGTTCAATTGCATGTTTGTTGGCGAAGCAAGTTGTACTTCTTTCTTCCTTTTTCAGAATCAAAAGTTGCATCCATCTCTATATTATTCAAAAATACAAGGCAATGAAATAGTTCCATCGGTTGGATGGGGAATAAATGACGAAATGGGAGAGTGAGAGAGTAAAATGTAAAATACAGACAGTCGACGAATGCTTGACTTAAACCAGTTCAGATTAGATACAAGAAATTGGAGTAATAAAAATCAAAGAGAAACCCGTTTTGCATTCTTTGCATGCTTAAAGGAATAAATGGAAAAATTGTATCCAACGTCAGCTTGCTGACAACAATATTTTTGTGTGGATAGATGTGACACATCCCAGACTAAGACTTTCACTCTTTTTACGCTTTATATATCGATGTCATAAACTGGGTTGAACGCGACACGATCTGAAGCTGGAGTTGTTGGTCTTTGGACAGTTATATAAGTCTTGGAACTGTTTGTGGAGAAAAAATGCTTTTTGTGGAGTACTACAAAAAAATTGTAGGATAATTATCTATAATAGCAACCTTGACAAATTTTTACCAGACAAACAAACCCGGTGATGTGCCGAAAATCTAATATTAAGCAATGTTAATTTTTCAGTCTTCACCATTTTGATATTAATGTTCTGCTCTACTTACTATTGACCTTGCCAAGTTACAATACTGCATTTACTTTACTTCCGACACCACAACTCTGAATCTCGTGAGAATTTCGCTTTTTATTTGACTGTGTACGGGCCCAAGTTTTGTAATTATTAGCGCATAAATGATTACGAATCGTCAATGGCTGGAAAGTCATATATGACGATTATAACAAATTACGTGAAAAATGCGAAAGGTCCAAAAAAGGTGTATTTCATGGTATGAAGGGCGACGACGTGGCGAGACAAAGTATTCCTACAATAACAGCTATTTGTGGGTGAAAGTGAATGTGAGAGCATTTTATTGAAAGGGCGAATGGATTTTGGAATGACATGTGTTTCGAGTTATAGTGATTGACATTAGGTTGGAATTGGTGTGGAAGAAACAAGGTTTGAGCTTATTGCTCCGTTTGTGATAAAGATACCCAATATTTGGTGAGTGAGTGAATAGTAGTGATACCGGGAAGGGGAAACGAGGATAAGGAAGATGAGCGTGAGACTGAGCCTTTTTGTTTTGTTGAAGA
>JAAXNX010000270.1:6957-35571 GCA_036491905.1 Folsomia manolachei
TTTTTTTCTTACAAAAGCAATAAATAGGGAAACTATGTAAGGGATGAGGATGAAAATATGAAAATAATGATATTATGAGCTGTCTCATCTACAACCAGGTAACGTGACGATGGAATCAACGTCTTTAAATAAAAAGTCCTGTTTTTATCTCCTAACTAGTCTGTCAGATCCATGGGGCGAGAGTTAGCTAGTTTGGTGTGCAACCTTAAGTTGAAGTAACACTAAATAACCAACTAACCAGATAACAAGGTGCTTGTTAGCATTAACTATTACATAATACCTCACCGTCTTTCCTTCATTCTGCCTATTAAGTAAGCACTGTACTTGCATATGTTGGATTTTCTCCATGGTATATACATATGAAGCTTAAGTCTTAGCTAACAAAGTCAATTTTCAACCCACATATTTATAACATTTCCAACCGTGCACATTATGCACATACATATAATAAATATACATAGCACAATGAGGAGCATTAGTGGAAATGGAGAAGGACAAGAAGAGAGAAGATGATTTAAAGAAAGGTAAATAATAGAGTTATCAATATATAATGGCGCAGACATCTCCGCTTGACTTCTTGGTAGTTGGGCACTTAATTGCGTGGATTTTGTCGGCTGGTCGATCTGTATTGAATCCATTTCTCTGACTGAGAGTCTCATGCAGTGCAGGGTTACACAGATAGACTTTTTTGTGGCAAAGTTCCCGTATAAAGATGTAGGCTCCCTGTGATGTCCGACCGGATTCCCTGGGTACAAAAAATACACTTTCTTCCACTTCTGGCAACTCCAATAATTTCTTCCTTCCTTAACTGCTCTGAGTGAGTGAGTGAGCCAACAGTGACCATTAAATTCTTACACCTTCACAAACTTAAACTTACGTGAGATGAGATGACTGACGCTACTTTACCATTCCATAATTGCTGCAGTTTGTTATCCAACTGACCGTCGGGTTGTGTCATTTCATCCAATTCTTCAAATACAGTTTTTTTGTGACTTCTGGATAATGAGGGTGGCTAGTTTGTGACGCTTATCTCATGCCGCACAAGTATAATAAGTAAATGACTGCATGCTATAAAATAAATACGCCTGGAACTTCAAATTATGACTCGGTCGTCAATTATGTCATCATCCCGGAAATCTTACCTCTCCAGCAAATCTCATGAACAGGTTATGGGTACTGCTACTCTGTGTTCCTTTGCAATGCGAATGAACAATATTTTTGTTATAATTTAGAATGCCTTTGTCAAAAAGTGCATAGGTCAATTAAGTATTTACATGGGCAGTGTCACTTGCTGGATAAAAAAAACTATATTTTTGTGTCAGGTATGATTATCCTTGATTAATACATAAACTGTAATCAGTTTGGACACAACTCTGTAACATGTACATTACCAGTTATGATTACAGAACAGTGCGTTATGAAGCAATGCTCATATTTGGGACAACTTTATTTAGGTGAATATAAAGAACAACTTGTCACTGCCCCCAGTCTGAGAGAGATAAACCGATAAACTCATCACAACTTTGGATTATGTTTGTTTAGGGAGAATATTATTATAACCTCTCAAAACTTCTGGGAAGGTCAGAGGTCAACCGATCCTTTATCTCTGCTTGATTTGGCTCCAGCTATGCAGCCAAATCAACGTGATGATGATGACTTGTCCTTATCTTCGAAATCTAGAATTAATGTTCAATTCATCTAAAAAATTTAGCTTTTTTAAAGAAATGTGTCCCTAAAGATATGCCTACAATTCTAAGGTGTTGTAAGTTCAAAGGCATTGGACTTAAGTGTTGCGCTTAGTTAATTGTCAATTGTACGTCAACCCCATAAAAATTACCTTTACTTTCTTCCCCGACCATAAATTAGGCTGCATTTGGTTAAATTTATGAGACAAGTGACTTTATATTGGTCAGATCGTTCAATGCAAGTGCAATCATTTACCGAGCACAGGATTATATGACAATTCATCGTCATCTATGCATATCCACAAAACCCCTTCAAGGCTACTATCCTATTAAATATATACATTTTTTGTTTTAGTTCTCCCAACACAGATCTCCAACCAGGAGGTGGATTTGGATCAGCAGTAGGTCACCATGCACGTTTGTCATTTGTGTCTTGTTGCCTGAATTTAAATTGAATTGTCCAACTCTTATCTCACTTCTCTGCATAATTTGCTCATGTTTGTCAGTTAAAACGCCAACCTGACTGAACACTACATCCACAACCCATGACATGTCGCATGTCACGGCATGAACGTATCTTTATTGCTGATGCCTACCACTTATTTATTGATGATATTTAATTGATAAAGATAACCACGAGAAACTTCTTCATCTTAAAGTGCTACTTGCTTAGCATGACATAGCTCGGATGTTAGTTGAGCCCAGTTTATTCTAATTGTCTGTGAAAGGTTGTTATACGTAGCAAGACAAGAGATATGTATGTACATAGCCATAAATAGTTGAAAGGCCAATGCCACGTTCATTTTATTTTATTTGCCAGTCTCACACATATCTGCTTATTTGTGTGCTTACTGCTTGTGTCGCTCACCGGCATTTTGTCAACTAAATAGTATCCTTTAGTACCAAACTAATGTAAGTAAGGAACATAAAAACCAGGTACATTTACTAAAAGTGCGCGGTGCTGGTATAAAGTAATGTTTTATTGTGCACGACAATCGATTCGGTAGCAAAGGTGGCGACTGGACTTACTCGCTTAATGTAATCGCTTACTTCAACTTGTGACTGCGCGAGTAATATTTATTCTCCAAAGAAAAAGTGCACTTTATGACACGGAGCATATAATTTATTTGAATGACTTTACGTCGACGTGGTTTGGCAAATTCTCAGAAACCCGCAGAACAGGACAGAATACTTATTCGCAATAAAGAGAAAAGAAAAGAGAGAAACTGACTTCAAGTCCGAGTCGTTGTTCATTCACTGCCTAGTTTATTTTATGACATCCTTCCTGTTGGATATTGTTATGTCCCTTTAATGTCGTCATTCCAAGTAAATTACGCTAATTTTCAACCAGTTCTCCATGCACTGAGGAGGCAATTGTATCATTTATGCAATCATTCAGCTTATTTTATGGGACCAGCAGCGATACCAAGTTGGTCGTAATTCTTGCGTAGTAGGTACTATATGAGTGTCTTTATGTGTAGACCAAGACTAATAACTTGAATTTGGTAAGCAAGTAGTCGGCGGTTCGTTTACATGATTTCAATTGCATTAATTCGTAAGAGAAGTGAAATTAAAATTCCTACAATTTACCAATGTTGACTTCACATAAAATAATACAAATTCAAACTGAAGGAAACGTGTTAATTTGCTGGGCTGAATTTTGTCATAAAATGCGCGTAAGGGAACTTTATTACTCCAGTTTTGTTAATTCCTGGCTGGACTTGTATGGTTAGCCTTATATTACCTACACTACACTTATTGCATCCCTATCCCTCTCCTTAAATGACTTTAAATGAGTTTCATTTCATACCACACTTGAGTTGAATAAAACAATGAAGACTAGTGGATTTTACATTATGGCCGAATTTTACGGACCATCATCCCCAGTTAATATCATTTAGCAACGCCTCGTATTTCTCTTTATGCGAATGTCTTTCTTTGTCTCCATTTCATTTAAAGTACGGAAGGCGTGTTTGTCATTAGTCCAGAAATGGAGAGGTTCCATCTAAAAAAAAAGGTGTCGTATTTCTCTTTATGCGAATGTCTTTCTTTGTCTCCATTTCATTTAAAGTACGGAAGGCGTGTTTGTCATTAGTCCAGAAATGGAGAGGTTCCATCTAACATATACCAAGCCCGATTTGACGCAAGCTGTCTAAATGAACTGGAATACAAAGAAATTCCCCTTATTGCACAGCTCCAATACGACACCTTTTTTTGGCAGCACCTTAGTACTATATGTACAGCCTACTTAAGTAAAATTTCAGCAGTCATATGCATATGTACAACCCCCACAAACTTAAATTATCTGTAATTTATGAATTAATTGCATTAATCAGCAACTGAATTACCCTGCCGCTGTTTTACTATTCCCATTCCGTTTAAAAATAGAGAGTTCATTTACAAGCTAAATTTTTGATAATGATATTTTTAGTGTTTCCCGTCAACTTGAACTTTAATGCTTGACTACTTCTCAGCTACTGCTAGTCACTCGTAGGTAGTGTAGTAATTTTGTATTTTATTCCCTGTTCCTTACACAAGCGATCCAATCTAATGGAAATGAACGAAGGAACTCATGAACTCGGGAACCTGGTTGGGTGGACTTAATGTTCGTTCAAGAAGCTCTATCCAATTTCAATCTAGTTAATACACGAAGGGTTGTAAATCAATTTTTACTGCTTACCCTAAAATTTGCATTTGTTAACTAAAGACTGCTTGCTTTCTTTATTTTTTCTTTTTAAACTTCTGACTTGTATTATTTTATGCATCTTTATGACCAACTAACTACACAATTTAACTGCCTGTTTGCAGTGAGTGAGTGTAACGTGTGGGTTATAAATTGTAAATTTAAATTCTTTTGTGCAGCTTGGCTTGTTTTCAAATAATATCCAATTTAACAGGAATGCCAGGTGTCGTGCGGACAAATACATAAAACAGGGCAACATTACGAATTGAAGGGATTGTGCCATTTTCGTTATGAACTTTTGATTCAAGAATTTTAAAAAGCAATTCAATTTAATTAAAAACTGGAACCATCATTAAAATCTAAATTTTACGACACTAGGAATACAATCTTATCATTTTCCTCGGGATTCCATTTAATAATTTAGTATCGAGTTTTCTCCTTTTGAGTTCATGTATTTATCCGCAAAAATGATTTTAAGATCCCGTGCAAATCATGGTATTTTAACTGAGATACATATATAATAAACAACATTGCATACCGATGTTCAATATGGCATACTATTGGTTTTATATTTGATCTTAAAATCATCCATGTCCATGCTGTGTCTTTAAGCTGTCTGTGTTCTAAAAAACCGTGATGGTGAAGTCATCCGACTAAAATTGATTCGCGATTATCAATACTTTGATGTGACATATTAGTACAAAAATTTAGAACTTTCTGAAGTGAATTTGTTGCAAAATCATGAGGTGACCCAGTCAATCGAACCGTATCATTT
Organism: Folsomia manolachei; assembly: GCA_036491905.1. Lineage (NCBI taxonomy): Eukaryota > Metazoa > Arthropoda > Collembola > Entomobryomorpha > Isotomidae > Folsomia > Folsomia manolachei. The sequence goes on from JAAXNX010000270.1 coordinate 12,101, forward strand.
CATTGCCTTATCATTTTTTAACTAAAAGCTTTTACTTGCTATCTAATTTACAACCCAAGATTCATCTCAATCGTAAACAATGACTCGGATTCATCTAAGTATTTATTTAAACTAAGTAAAAAAATGTTCCAGAAAACAAGGGTGACGTAATTTTGTGCATTCTGACTTCATTATCTCATATTTTTCGGAAATGTTCCGCTTATGAAACAAGTAAGGACTAAATTAGTATCGGGCTCAAGTACTTCATAATTTGCATGTTCGCAGCTTCCCCAATAATTTACGTGTGAGCAGTTTAATATTCGTTAACAGCCTTTGGATGAAGTAAGTGGCACATAAATGATTTATTAATTCCCATTAACTGGATTTTTTATTTTATTCCTATGGCCCATCACTGTCTTGTGTTGTTTGACCCCACTCCGTCTCCCATTGATCTGTCTTGATGTTCTCGCGTTTACTTATCATTTATTCAGTTCATTATTTTGCCCAGACCATCAAGTTATTAACGGACATTAAAATTCCTTGAATCTCATTCGATTGCTCTTTAATGTTCTAAATTGAGGTCGTAACCCAAAGCCAAACTAAATTTTGTACAGCTCCTTCGAGTGGAGAGCATAATCACGAAGAGGATCATTTGAGTTTCTTAATAATTTTGAGATCATTTATTACCCAAATAAATTAATATTCTTTCTTCCATTCCTGACACTAACGAGTTATATAATGTTAATGGTTAAATATGTATAAATAGACATGAGCTCAGTGTCTCTTTTCGTGCTTGCTGTATGTACATTTGTGGTTGTTCTTAAACTACTTGGCGTTTAGTATTTAGCGTAGTTTGAACTGGGTCGGTTGGTATGATGTGATTGAATAGCTAAAATTATTTACTTGCTGATTGGAAAGGAACATTAATCTTGATCTGACTTTTCGTCTTATCACCACTGTCGTCTTTGCTTCATCTTTGAGTGCCGTTGAGAACGAACAGAAACAAATGCATGGATTGTAAAAGGATTGCTTGCTGATGATCATTGAGTCAAGTTATTTCCAATCTTAACCATACTATCTGTGGTAGCTGAAGAACGCCGTTTTAGAGTTTGAGAACCAAGTCAAATCATTTACCAATCATTTTTATGTCATTCAATTCATTAAGAGTAAGTTGAAAGCTTGGGATGAGCTTTTGATTGCAAACAGTAAACAACCTCAATCTGAATATATTGGGGGCTGCGTTAATCAGAATCCCATTAAATTAGCTAAATTACTTTTACTCTGCCCTGCCGGGTTCTGAATAAAATCAGGTCAGAGGTCATGGCATGGTTCTGGCTCACTCATGACAAGTGAGCTGTTTACTTTATTACTTGTGAATTATTTTGTGTTAATTCTTCATTTACGTGATGCGATAAGGTTTATGGCTGGATAGATAAATGTGGACCATGGATGGGGGAAGACGTCTGCAGATACCTATTTATAAAACATTATATTAGATGCGGTCTTTAGCTTACTTATTGACTTGGTCATATTTAATCTTAATCTTTCCACTGACACGATGAATTGATCTCCTCAAAGCTGTTCGGATTGTTAAGCATTTTTTTGTTTGGAAAGATTAACTATAAATGTGTCCGGAGGAAGTCAACCAATGTGACCTTTTCAGTCACATTAGTTTAGTTTAGTTTCCCTTCTCCAGCACAAAACAACAAACAGATTAAGTTTATTAACGTTGGAACTAAGACACAAAAAAGCAATGATACAATTAGACACCAATTCCATGATGGAGTTCTTGCAAGTTTATTTAGTTGCAGAGTTGAATTAACCTGTTTTATTTTATGTCAAGATTGATTACTTACTCAAACTTATTTATGGAAAGTGTAATTAAGAGACTAAAAACGAGCACTGAAAATAAATGATGTAATCATTATACGGTTGACGAGATAACATTAGGGACTAACAAGAACCACCATAAATATGTGAATGCAAAGAAAGCAGCAAAAGTAAAAAAATGTTGCTCCAACAATTAAAATTATGAGCTTGCCTTTGGTTACTTGGTTTGAGTGGGGATGGCAAACTTGTTCATCAAAATAATCATAAATTGCTATCTTTCATGTAATTTCCTCTCGTACCAATTAGCCAGAATTATCCATTTAATTGCCCAGATGTACCACAATTTATTTCGTTTTAATGACTCTTCCTCCGCTCCTTAATCTTAATAAGTTGCAATATTCGCATAATATAGTTTTATTTAACCAAGCCAGAGGATGGGACTGGTTGAATAAAATAAAGTCTTTATGATTCATGGCATAAGCTGCAAATAGTAGTTGGTAATAAATTATTACCATCTCTCAACTTTAATGGGTCTGATACGGATCTGTTCTGTTTGTGTTGAGTTGACCCATGAACAGAAGTAAAAAAGATGGAGGATGACTAAAATGAAGAAGGTGAAAAATGGTCATTATTTCAATGCAACACCTCGCACATTCTCATCAGTCATCATCATATCGTACCATGCCCAGCTTAATGAGATTCCAGACCTGATTGTAAAATTTTATTATCAATATATCAATCCGGTTATTAAATAAATGAAGGAAAAACTCCTCAATGATCTGATTTGAATGAACCAAATGTCCATCCACCTGTCTCGTCTTCCCGAAAATTTCTCCAGTCCAACGGATAATGAAAATCATTAGAATATTTTCTACATGCTTGACCTGCAAAGTAATTCTGATGTGATTCGAACGGATATGTCAAGGAAGACAAGTAACACGACTATTCAAACCAAATGTCTATCACTCATTGTAAATTTAAAAGCAAATTGTAGCAACCCCTGGTTCAAGTGTACATCTAAAGCCAAAATTAATGCAACAAACCCACACCACTAGTAAAGGTTAACTTATACCTGCTCACAATTACTCACAATTACATTACAACACACAATCAAAGAGATGAGTAGTGTAATTTGAATACTACATTCACTCAACTCACCAACCAAATGAAAGAAAAAAGCCCACTGGGCTTTTTAATAACGCTTATTTCGTGAATGAATAATGTTTTGAATGAAGTATTTATTACCTGAGGTTAAAGTGAAGATGTTGCCGCATTATGATGGACTGTTCCACTTTGAAACATTTTAAATGATCAATTACAGCAGGAATAGATGCAAGGATGCAAATTAACGTATTACTTACTTTTATGAAAAATACTGTAAACCATTTGATGAGATGATGCTCCCTGCTTTATTTTTACGATTATTGCACAAATAATTATGGGATATTTGTTCCGTCCAAATCGAACACTCGACATAAGTTTTATATATTAAAAAATATAGTGTAATGCATTTTGCCCATGGCAAAATATATGCAAATACATCTGACTCCTGTCCGTCTTCGGAGTACGAACATTTGGCCATCAATTGCAAAGGGCGGCAGGAAGGCAGTCAGACCAGATTTAATGAGGAAAACGATTGTTTCTTTGTGGTCAATTTATTTTGTCCACTCGTTGTTACACGTCCAAGTCCCGCAGCAAGAGCCACACCTCCAATTGTATCCCATTACTAATTTTTATAATTTACACTCTATGCATATATTACGCATTCAAATCAGATCATTCCCTTTCCTACTGCCTGACTACAACTACATTTAATAATCATTATTATATTTTCTAGAAAAGAATTTTTTAATCTCAACTTTTTGGCTTCCTTTTTTGGCACCTGACTGATTAACCCCATTCAACGGTTTTTAATAAAATGCATAAAAATGAGGCTGCGAGCAAACAACTCTAAGAATGCTCTTATTTTATATATACAAATGTAAGTTATTGTACTGATAAAAATGTCTGAAAATATCAAAATAAATTAATTTCATAACACTTTAATTTATTTGACTCCTCTAACTTGTTTAGTTAAGTTTTTAAAATGAAGTAACAAAAATATATTCGTACATAGTTGACCATAAATAATGACGTAGTAAACTTCAATTTAAAGTTAACTATTTCAACATTATGCATGCACATACCAACAAACCACAGAAAGGTTTTTAAATTGTCAACTACACAATAGCGGTGAATTTACTTTAGCTTATTTCAATCCCAGATAATCAGAACAATTAATTAATAGATCTTGCTAACCAAGCCATCGTTCTTAAGCTAAATCCACAGTATAAAATTTGAGGACATTCAAGCAAACAAGTTGGCATTTAGTTGGTGAGCATGAAATGATACCGTGTTTGCCGTTAGGGTTGATTTACTTTGTATGCGATTATCATATCAAGATTACGGTTTTATCCATATAATTTACTTGCCTACTGCATAAAATAAGTAAAAAGATATTGGGCCATCATGAGGTTGACGCGGTTGGTTGGTGGTGGGCTTAAATTACCGAACAAATTCTTTCCTGGCTACTAGTACACCGATTAGTTAAGTCGAACAAAGTTGAATTCAAAGCAATGTAGGAACAGACTAGTACTCATGTCTGACGGGTTAAAATGTGGAGAAAACAAGCCCTCCTTCTGGTCTCTTACAATACTAAACCAGCCAAGACGCAAACTGACTTCATGGGATGCAATTTACCTCTTTAATTCCAACTCATCCAACCATGCCATGTAACATGCAAAACAAAACTTGAAATGGCTCTGACATTGATGAAATGCCAAACTGATTTGATTTGGCATTTAGTTATTGTAATCATATCATTTACAACTTGAAATGAGTAAACACCTGAAAGGAAGCGAGAATCAAAATCAAGACGGAAAATGGGAGTGTTGGGTCAGTCAGTGTATGAATTTTTATTAAAATTTAAAATTATTAATCTTCCCATCCATTCTTGGTAGTGAGCATTATAAGTGGAATGGAAAGGAAATTAGGGGATTGCAATTTTAAATTATTAATTCCTTATTTGCGACAAGAAAACGATGCATAAAAAACTGCAATTTTCACCAAAGTAATAGAGATGAAGGTTAATGATGGCTATTAAGCCCTATCAACTCTTTCTTAATATGATAATAAGCATGTGAATGATGGGATTGTTCTCCACTTTACTTTGGGTTGCATACAATTTTATGTAAAGTAATGCTCAAGCAAGAAAGAAATGTGTTTATACGGTCGTAGAAAATAATGTTAGAATAGTTCAGTTTAGTTGATGTTTGAGTTAGAGGTGAGGCGGAGATTTTATGGGTTCGGGTTTTTGGACAAGTTGAATTTCAAGGAAATTGTAACCCTTAGAATTACTTCCCTTCCCTGCCCACAACAGATATCTTTGAGAACCAAGAGAGAATAAGAAAACCAAGTAAAACATGAGATAGAGAAGTTTAAACTTACAGAATTACTTGCTTTGGCAATACTAAGTCGGAATGTCGGTATGTATGTAACAAAACCAGTCAAGTCGGAACGAATTAGCAGTTGAGATGAGCATTAATGAATTTTAATATTGATCTGACCATAGTTTGGATTTCGATTATTATTGGAAGCACAAGTACAGTGTAGTTGATGACCATCTGCTAATAGCAAAGAGGGAGGTTGTTTTAGTTGTCTACTCAGTATTTGGTGGAATATTTGGGTGAATGGTTGGCGATGATATGAAGTAAATAAGATGAGGAGAAAAGATAGAGAGAATTGAGGAGGAGAGGAATAATTATTAGTTAAACATTTATTTACTGTGTAATTTATTTTGATCGTAATTTAAACAATTGTTAAGAGCTCTGACTTGTCTGAGGTGCCTTAATTTATAAATAATGTGGAATAGGGTGGTGGGAAACCGGTTTATGCCTCTCATTTTTCTCCTCTAGTTGTCAGCATTCAATTTCATTATTGTTGTAAAACGAATAAGCTCCTTATTTTTAAAAACTGCTCAAAACCAATCAACAAATCCAATCCGGTAACAACGAGCTGATTTTCTATCATCATCTCATATTCATTGCTTTTACTTTTCATCTGGATTCTTTTCCTTATCATAAGACTAGGGTGCGGATGCAGTTATTACAACAAATGTCAGCATGGGCAAAAAAATTTCCAGGTATTTTGCTTGCTTTTTTGTATACGAACTACACTTTTTATACAAGCCTTAAGCAATTATCTGCAAAATGTCATGTCCCCGTCAATCACGGCAGGTTGTACAATTTTGACTTTTTCTTGGAAATTCTGCAGTTGAAAATATTTACAGATCGAGAAAACGACATACTTAGAGCATTTTTTGCCTTTGAAGAGAAGAAAGTGAAATTGAAGAGCATAACTCAGCTTTATGGGATGTATGCTAGTTATCCATCCACCTCAGTTACGTAACAAATGAAGAAACCTTTTCGACACATTTGTGGAGGCATTACTATTAGGGTAAAATTGTGATAGGTTACAGGAGTTATGTCAAATTGAAGAGTTTCATAGCAGGCAGGGATAATTAGACCCATGTCCAAACTTAAGCAGTGTTTTTTTAAAAAAAAATACGGTCAAATTCCCCAAAATAAATGCTGAAGGCAGATCACAGATTCTTATGTCTTATATCCCACATGAAGGAAAGGTTGTTTAGCAGGAGCAGGTAGATAGATTCCAACAAGTTTGTAAGATGGGAAGAGATTTTTGGTCGTTCGTGGATAACATAGGGAGGTGAGGAGGTATAATTAAATGCTTTGGACTTAAACGCAACATAAATCAATCTTGTAAATTATTTCATGATAAGGGTTAAAAATAGGGGAGAGGTCCAGTATTGCCAGTCAAGGAGCGCTTTCCTTGTTATTTGTGAGGAACTCAATGGATGGATATATTAGCCATTACACTACACTTGCTTGTTATTATATTCCCTGCCTCCTTTCTTTATCCATCACATTCTTATGCTGGGATACTTAAGTTGGCAGAGATGAACCTTGTTACTCACACCATATCAGAGTCAGTCAGATTAGATTGGTTTGTTCATTGTTCATAGAGCAAAATAAAATAAAATAAAATAAACGCTATGAATAAATACTTCTAATACCTTCTCGTTAGGAAGGTGGGGGAAGAAAAGTCCATAACTTGAAAAAAAACTCACATAATATCTTTAAAGACTCATAAAATACATGAAGGAATGAGATTTTATGGCCCCGGCATAACTAACCATCTTCTGTCCAGTTAACCAAACCATCCCATCACATACAATTGTGAACTGAGTTGTACCATGGCTTATGTGACTTGGTTTGCTGTGTTACAGTTAAAATTGTAAAAAGCCAAAGAAGTGACTCTGACGCGGAGCCTATTAGTCTTCCCTATCCGGTCGTTCATCTAATACTTGTTATCAGCTACACAAGTAAATAACTACGTGTACAACATAACACAACTCTACAATAAACCAAATTCAACCAAAACCAATTTCCTTCCTCGGCCTGGTCAGGACAACAATGCACCACAACAATGCTGCTGCCACTACAAACACATAGATTGCATGCCTCAATTCTTGGGTTTGTCTCATCCTTTTACAAATATTTCGGGCTTGATGGCTTGTTATGAAATTTTTATATGTCTTTTATTTTATTGGTATAAAACTGGGCATCAAAGTATTCAAAGTCAATTCCCACCACCATATGGAAAAGGAACAATCGTTAAAATAACTTGAATTATTAAATGCTCCATTATCTGCTTTGAGAAGGAAATGGACAAGTATACTATGCCATACACCCAGTGAGCAACGAAACAAAGTCCGTTCAGTAAATGCTATCAGTTCCGTAATTACAACAAGTTGTGTTCACTGTGTTATGTGGAGTTAAACAACATTTTATGACTTGGTTTGCTGATATGCTTATTATAATCTAATAAACCGCCTTCATAGTTCTTTCTCTGTCATTGTCATGATGTAACTCATCGCACCAGCCGAGTTACAAATATGTATGCATAGCTGAATGAACACAACATGAGCATTTGCAGAAGATACTATACCATGTCACATATATCTGTATTTAAATACCACCCTGCCTAAATAGAATGAATGCATACAATGTAACTCTGTGTTTCACGGTTAGATTATAGAGTGGAGATCTCTGAATTTTACAACCTATCACATAAACAAAATTTAGTTTCCTCTCTATCTTATTATTGCATTTTGTCAAAAACAAAACTCAATGTGATTGTAATTTTATTGATATTTTATGAGTCTATTAAACATTCTACTTTGGCCAAGCACAAGTGCGGTTGATAGTACAACATGTATGACTCGATAACAATTTCACATGATAACTTCCATTTGAATGTGTTTCATATTCTTTTTCCTATCTTTGTTTATGAGTTTGTTTAAATACAAGGAATTTGAGTTTTATAAGTAAAAAAAATCTTAGCCGAAATTCTTTGAGTACAAATTTTTCCTGTAAATTATGGAAAGTAGATAACGGACTTCAAAACGTATTTTGCGTACACAAAGTTCTATTTTCCTTGCATCGCATTTTTTAAGGCAAACTTTTTTTATAATTAAATGCGCAACTACCATGTCAGTTGTTTTACATTAACGAATTTGTGTTACTTGGAAATTTCATGTGACAGACCTGACAGTTAAGATTAAGCAATTTGGACGTATATGAGTCTGTCGGAGAGAGAGACAAGATCAGCTTCAAAAATATTGAGTTTATCCTAAGTTGTGAATGTTTAGGACAATCCTATCAGAACCGACTGAATTGAACTAACTCTGGACTTTCTTAAAAGGTTTTTGTATCTAATTTAGATCATGACACAACATAAGTTGAAGTTTATAACTCCTGATAAAAATCATGCTGACAGATTTGAAGGCTAATTCTCTACTACTTTGGCATCCATCCATAAATGATCAAACAAAAATAAGCAATACTTCTTAGTTAGTAGTTGATAATGTTTAGTGTGGTCATGTAGCCTTGAGCTAAGCCAATCAATTTAATGCAAATTATATCTTAGACAATGAGGGCATCCGCCTGACCTGTCGTACTGATTGACAGCGCGCGTTTGTCACACTCTAGGTTTGGACGCTAGAGTTATTTATAAGAGACAAATAAATGGAATGTTGTCAAACACATTGCTCGTATTTGGTGGGTGGGACTGTTAGTTAGGCGTATTCCTAAAATGCCAAGTCTCTTTACTTACTTTGCCTTTTTTCCATCTAATTGTCTACGTATCTGACTGAAATTTCTCGTAATTTGGCCTCTTTTGACTTTGGCAAGATTAATTGGAATTCATTTCCTTATCTAGGCCAGATCAGTGTTGTTTTAGTTTTCTTGCTTGTTTCTCTCGGCCTGTTGACGCTAATTGCATTTGACTAATTGAATTTTGCATAATTAATTAGCCATGTGGTGAGGTGAAGTAAATAATCAACATGAGGTGAAACAAAAAAATAACAATGGGCCCATAAGTGGATGGTTAATTTGGAGATTGCATTCCTTCCACAAAATGAAGTTGCAACCACACGCTCAAAGTCCAATCATGGTCATAAACCATGTAAAATCATAGTCACCCCTCCCAGGTGGACATCTCACAAGACAAAACTAAACTCAGCAGGTTGACAATTGGACAATTACACCCTCATAAATAAAACTAAACTTTATTCCACAATGCGCATTTCTTGTCAATCAATTCAGTTACGTTATTATTCAATGACTTGTGTCTTGATTGTTGGCTAGCTAACGTTGGATTGTCCCTGTGGAACGAAAAAGTACCTGTGCCACTATCACTTGTAATCCGATATGTTGTCTTGTAATGCCAATAATAAATTGACAAAAGCCAAGACCATAATGACTTCAATTGGTGAAGTTGGTGGTGTATAAATATTGCCCACTTAGAATTTTAATGATTATTATCATCAACTAAAGTGAATAAAGGATACGAGATTGTGAAGGATAATTTGAGTCGGATGAGCAATCAGCAGCCAAATAAATGCATCTCGTCTCATTCCATCAACTAATCTGCTAATACATAAATTGTATTGAAATTGAATTGGTAAATTCCTTCCTAACGCTAGAACAAGTGGGTCTGGTTTGTTCTTTTTGGTCACTAACTACCTAATAAAGAATGATAAGGCAGAAGGATGGATTACATACATTTATCCTGTATTTTAGCTACAGTTACGTAGCTGGACGAGGGTAATTATTATTCCTTCTCTATTTATGATTATTATTAAACGCCAACAACTGAAACCAAAACTAAAATTCGATACTTGACTCGTCTGCCAAGTCTCGTGAGCTGCATCCCTAATTTCTAATCGTTCTTCGGTCCTCATCCAAATCCCAGAGCATCATTATTCATCCTGATTATTCATCCTGATCCCGGTAATATGCAACAGCAGCAATAGCATTACTTAGATTTCTTTCCATCTGCCTATTTTTTAGCTTATAGATCGTTGGACGGACACTACTATATACTTTTTGACCCAGCGTATATTTTCCACGGGAAAAATTGTAATTACCAGAGCTATCAATCTCCCCACTTGACATTTTCTATATTTAAGACTTCCAACAGCCATTTACTTTATAGCTGTTCATTAGATATGTAAATTACACACTTCTTACACTGACAAATAGATAGCCAATGGCTAAAAATTGAGGGCTTGTAATGTTGAATTGGTGGACGTGATGTGATATTAATTCCTCTGCAGACAGATTTTATATTACACATTCATCAACATACCGTCACTCACACTTGCAATGGGTTGATGTTTCCGATGCTGCCCTTTATTTTTATTAGTTGGTAATAATCATCATGAGTCCGAGTCGAATTATCAAGTCAAGTAAGTGGACTGGTGCATGAAGCTATGCGGAAATCTCTGCCGCAATTCTCTGCTGCAGAAGCAAACTATAGAAAAGTGGGTGGGATACATTTTCCAACATAATTGCAAATTAACCTTCAATTGTTCCTCTCCAAATTATTGGGTATACATAAAAAAAGTTGTCCAAAGTGCAAATTGATGCTATGGCAGGAATAGCGAGGTACAGATAGGCGATAGGCAGGACACTGATGTGTATGTAGATGGCTGGCGATAATCTGGGTAATTAGATTTTATTATCAAAAAAGTCGAGCGAGTTAGCGAACCAATTATAATGCTCTCCATTCCATCACTCCCTCTGAACATTGCGGTACAACGTGTAAATTATTCTTATCCGCTGATTGACATGAGTCTAACCTTTGTGATTTGTAATGGATTCTCGACTATTTTCTGATATTCATATTTACGTCACTGCGTTTTTATACAAACTTTTAGAGATTTTTCAGCATTTTAAATTTGATGGTCCGATCAAATTTGTTTTCACTTTTAATTTTATATACTCACAATTTGGGTAAAATGCATCCTTATTAAAGTCGGTGGTATTCAGGAAAAGATGGACGCAACAGGAAAGGAAGTCAACATGAATTCTGTGAGATACACATAAAACAAGTTTTCAACGGTCAATTAGTGCCAACTAATTGGTTTAGAATGAGAAGAATTTAGTCAAACAATTGCAATGTTCTAAGGTTGACGACTATTGTAATGACGATATTAAATCAGAAAGGGCAAAGACAGTTTAGTTTAGTTTGCTATTCGTATGTTTATTTACGATGTGCTTTTCCTGGCTTCTTGTCCTCAGGATTCCTTTCTCAGAGAGTAACAAGTGCAAACATAATTTTTCTAATTCAATCATGATAAAATCTGGTTTTAAAAAATAAACCCATGTCGGAGTGTTTAACCACTTTTTTCTAAATAAAGTTGACTAAATTATACGAAAGGGATGCACCTCATCAACATTAGCATGTATCATGTGGAGAGAGATGTAGAGAGCGAATAAACAAGCCCTTGATATTAGATTACTGAAGTATTGTAGTTCTGTGGTGCATCCATTTAGCAATTTACAATAATAATTATGCAAGATAGGGAAGGAGGAATGACAAGTCAGCTCGTCAATTGGTAGGCATGAGATGCCATGATCAAGAAGATGAACCACAAAAACTTGAATTGTGAAGTTGAGTTGCACATTCTTCGGCTGTCTCTTTACAGACACTTTGGCCGAAAAGAGAAATGAACCGCAATGGTGGGTTTGTTATACTGTTAGATTTTAATGAGATATTCATTCCTTGACTTGGTCGGAGCAAGGATTCGTATCTAGTGGCATTGCGATGTGGTTTGTTAACGAAAAAACTTGAAAATCTCAATTAACTCATAAAACTGTTGTCCCGCAGTCAAAACAATTGCCAATTTGGAAAGGAAAAGACTACTCATCCTCGCAACACCGTCGGCTTGCTTGTTGAAGTGTTGCTCTGCGTGAATCCCTGTTGTACAAATTACGATAAAGTAATTAATTAATAACAACCACCAAACAGGATGACGATTGGACAATTCAATTAAATTTTTAAGAAGGAAAAGGAATATTAGAATGCAAGTATTTCAAAGTAAATTTAAATTTATTGGTGTTTATCTCAGGCATGTACCTACATAGGTAATGGAAAACATCAAAACCAGGAAAATCAACTAACCCTGCAATTAATGCAAGGGGTTAATAATGCCGCTGCAGCACAAGCCACGCAATTTTGCGAATTTCGGCACACTTTGTGCGAATCATTAAAATATGCAGGCAGAATATTCACAACTATTCATTAAAATTGATGAACCTAAGGCCTTTTGCAATATTGTCCGTAAAAAGGCCAATCATTCGTAGTACTGGTAGTGAGTATACTAATAAACTGCCTTAGCGTTGGTTACAATTACGACAAATTGAAGCAAACGAAACGTGATGGACGCTGGAAAAGTTCAAAACCAAAAGAAAAAGAGACCAGACGACAATTACCCAAGAAAATTGAGCTCTATTACTAAAAATGAGTAGATTCTTAAGTAAGAGACTTGAAAGAAGTAAATGGTTGGTTGTGTAATGAAAGTGGTTTTTAAAATCTTCAACAAGGGTCTAAGTATGGGGTTTAAACTGTTCAAGCACTTCAATTACTAGTTAATGTGAAACTATAGGTCTTTTGCTTAAATAGGTCTCATCATTGTCCAATTTACTTCCGTGGCTGGACAAAACGTCAGCAATTGTTAAACTGCCACTGTATTTAACTCGCACTTAACTAGTGCCTAACTGGCTCCCTTGGTTCAGAATCTCATGGGGAAAAGCTAAAACTTTTAATTTGTTAAAATCGGAGGGTATAAGTAATTTGGGGATGTAGATAAATGGACCACTTGGCCGGCAACTACTTTGCTTTGTTTGTTCCTTACCTAAAGTTTAAAATGCCTCCTTAATTTAAAGTGTATTAATTTAGTGGACACTCTCATTTCCAGTTATCCAAACATGTGAAAAGTACAAAAGTACCCACAAATAAGATATATGCATCAGCCAGGTGTATTACATGCAATAGTGAAATATTTCAGAGAAGATCGGTTGTAGGTATTTAATTGAGTATAATAATGTCAATAAACAAGATAAAGAGATTTAATTTGGTTCATTGCAGTTTACAAATTTTTAAGCAATTAACTAAGAACAAATACCGGATTGAGAAATTTTATTTTGTGCGATGAATTTTACAATGAATTTTCATATCTGCAATTAAGTTTTACCCTTTTTACGAGAGCAAATAAAAACCAAAAGCAATTTAATACAATTTAGCATTTTCAGTCAAAAATCGTTATAAGAAATAAAATGATCTCAAGACACAATCTTCAACAATGGTTCCTGAAAACAAACTCTGACCAACACCAATTTTTCATATCACATCCATCTTTACTCTGTTCAACCCAATATCTCAAAAAACTCATTGCTTGCTCTCACTTTATCTGTTTCCTTACTTCTCTCTCGCCCACCTTATTATCTCCCTTTTGACATCAGCACAGCGGAACAGAGAAACATTTAACAAGGAAGCAGAACAAAAAAAGTGTTGAATCTTTCCCTCGACCCCTGACCCCACTCTACTCTCTGCCACATTATTCCACTTGACTTGGGTTAGTTGGAAGGCAGACTTGTAAATGATAAAGTTTTGACTTGACGAGAAAGTGAAGCTCATTTACGGGCAACATCTACAAATCCAAGTACCTTGGTCCAACACTACCTTCAGTTCACTGTTAGCACATTACCAACACCAACTACATTACAATTTACAATAAACTCTATTTACGACTTCAACCCGTCTTGTTAGGGAATTACTTAAAAAAAGTTGAAATGAAATGAAACACTATTTAGCTGTGCTGAGTTAGCAGTTGGGAAAATAATATTCCATTAGAAAATAAAATACAATTTGGGTTGTGGTCAGCTACATACACAGATAAAAACAAATTATTATATTAGTTTACCATGTACAGTTCCTTCTCAGAGAAAACAGACTCCTTAATTTAAACAGACTTGAAATATTTTTAGTTTTCTAAAACTGTGTTGCATTCAAGTATGGGAAGGAACTGATATATGAAATTAAATGGATGCAAGTTCTATTGTTATATCTCACACCTCAACAACCTCACCTCCTCAAATTGAGTTTAGTATTGTTGTACTTCATGAATGTTATTATAAAAAAGTTTCACTTAAACTGGAATTGGAACTACTTGAGTTGCTAATGTGGCTCATAAAACATTAATACCAACACTTACCCCGACACTTTTGACTTTATGGAAATTAATGTTGAGGTCATAAAACAGAACAAGGAACAGAACAAAATACTGTTTGTGGCTATCTATGAATTTCCTTCTCTTCATCTTTCTTCTCTTTAAGTCACAATTAAGGGTTAGCTAACGAACTTTTAAACCTTCTTAAAAAGAGGTATAGAGGAGCTATTAACACCATTTAGGTCTAGGATGGGTTGGCAAAGGATCTCCTGAATTGCCCATCACAAGAATTCTTCCCCCCACTGACACAACCCATCGTCCATCCAACATTCCATATTTGTTTCACCCAAACGTGACAATATTGCTTTGAAGGGAGGACAGCGTTTTTGGTAAGGAAGGGAAAACAAAAGGATCCATGACCAAGACTCCCATTTTTCTTGGGATGAATTTTTTTAGACGGGACCCATCCACCCGATCCCTTTGCTTTACCTGATCCGTACGTGGAAAACTGCAGTTTGGTTGCTGAGTTTTGTACCTCTGGGTTCATCTCATCCAACCCAAATAAGTTTCAAATTAACTTAATAGGTCTCACAAATAATGATTTAAAAATGCTCAGTTCTGCTCTGGGATGGAAGTTATGTACGCTGTGTTATGTGTGCTATGTGAATGTGATGTCAGTTAAATGCTTGCAGTTAAGAAGAGTTAAATGCTCATGCTGGAGAATTTGTTATCTTGTTGGAAACATCTCGGTTGGAATCCGGTTTCTTTTTCTGGATGGACCAGACTTGTCGAATCCAATGCAATTCAAAGCAATGTAAGCATGAGAAGATGGGCTGGATTTTATGCCCGTACTCTGGTTGAAGGGATGCAATTCAAGGCATCCACGCATCCCATTTATCCGCAGGTGGGTCAAGTATTCGGAGAATCTTGTAGCCCCAAATTCTCATTCCAACCTCTTCTCCAGAGTTCTCCAGACGAATCAAGTACTTTGTTGTTCTTGGATTGGGCTGGGTGATGAGCATTCCATTGATGATGGTCATGTTTAATGATGAGTTTTTTAATGATCTAGAATGGATGGATGGATGGGATTTGAATTGAATGAGGGGCAGGCATGCAATAGTTGGTAGCTGTGTGGACTCTGTTGGCTTTAATTTTCAAAGTTCATGTCAAATGTCGGAGGTTCACATTAAAATAACAGTTATTCCATCATAAATGTGAATAAATGCCTTTCGAAAGTTACTGCATGGAGGATTGTCTTATCTTAAGCAAGTTAAGTCTGAATCCCTTCTGCTGGGCGAATAATCTATAAAATACTTGATTCCGGAGTCTTTGTACATACCTAGCTATTCATAATTTTACTTTTACTTTAAGAATTTTAAATTGAATCCCATACAGTGTGCATATCTAGATTAAAATTACATGCAACAATAAAATTTGATTTCTTGCACTTTCTTATCAATTTAAGCTTTAAATCAAATTAATTGAGAACTGATAAGACATAAATGTCAAAAAACTGCCAACCATAATATATAATAGCTTGAATGTTGTTTTCCTTTAATTTTATTCGATGAATGAATATCCTTCACTACGTCCATTATTTCTAACTATGCATGGGATAATTCTTAATGAATAATTCTTAATGAGTTTCATTATGCAGATAATTTAAAGCAATTAATCAACCGCTTGTCAACTTGTTCTTCCTCTCAGCGGCTAAAGTTCAATTCACTGAGAAATACCAGTCCTTTTAATTCTAATAAAACGTGCAGTTCCTTTCTCAAACAACTTTAATACTCAAATTTGGAAGCATCTTATCATTTGATATACGATTCGAAAATCATGTTTATACTTAAATCCACTTTATGGGAAAAAATGCATCAATGAACCCCTGCCAAGATAAATTATTGATTTATTTCAACTGTGCCAAAATTAAAGAAACGAGTATTTCCCTGGATGTTTTAGTTTTTGCAAGTCAATCATTAATTTTTATGTAGGTTAAAATTTTTTTCTTCATAAATCAAGGTCTTCTTTAAAATTGAGTTTTAATTAAGATCAGATATACTTCTCAAAAGCACCCCCAACGAGGAAATGACAAGGGTTGATTTCAGTGCCACGGTTTTTAGACGCATGGACTCAATTATGAACTAAGTAAAGCACCCGACCAGTACCCGTAGTTTACAATGCCAGCATGAGTCTGATACGCCGGGTAGCACACTACCCGGAACGACTTTGAACTCCATTTTCACTCCGTTAAGCTATAAACAACCCAATTGCTCCCCATATATGCAAGAAGGGTAAAAAAGAAAGCAAAGGTTTTGTGGGTTGGTTTATTGTATTGCGTATATCACTCCATTATAAGAGTTTAATATCGTATCGCATCGGTCTCTCTTGTTGTTGTTGTATTGTGTATACATAGAGAATTACGTCTAATCAGATTTTATCATATCCCCTCACTCAACCAACCAACTTTGTTTGCTAATGATTAACTTTAACACACACGCACACTGCAATTGGGCGGGGTTGAATATCTCGTCATTCCTTCTCGCTTACATAACCTCTGCCTTTTATTTTTTAACCAAACTATACGGACATCCATTCCAATCTCAAATCCAGCCATTGCTCTGCTCTGTCCATTCAATTCAACTTTACTCCAAATAATTCTTTAACTCATTTCCAAAATTTCTGCCAACAGGCAGGGCTCAGCTCACCCAATTTAAAAACACCTACTACACCTACACACGTCTGGCCAAATTGGAACGAGTAGGATAGAAAACATAGAATAGAAAAGTACAGAATGTAGAATACTAGAACATACACTGGCATTTTTATGGTTATGACTGCAATTAACTCAAATTTTCAACAGTTTAAAACCAAAATGGTTTTCTAAAATGGCAAATTGTTATCATTTGTTAATAGGCAAAAGGTAATTGAAATATAGGAATGGTGAAGCTAATTAATTGGAAATTACAGAATGAACCATCAAATCAGGCACAGTGGAACTAGACGCACTTAAATTCATGTGATGGTTGAAAGTTTAACAAAAAAGACGGAATTGAAGAATCCAATTATCAAGAAAAAGTAATCATAAACTGTCTCATAATAAGGGAACAAACCATTAAGACAACAACTTTGCCAATTTTCAGCGAAAAGTTGTAGTTGGCTGAAATCAATAAAATAGTCGTTGGTGGTGTCGTATACCGTATGCGATGACGAAGTAATTGATTTCCAACACTAATGCTTTTTCGCTGTTTGAATAGTGGCACAAATAGTAAATTTTATTTTGATGAATTACACACACACACTGAAATTGTATTTATGATTTGAACAGACGATGCAATTTGGATAGTTCTATTTTACTATTTTTTTACACATTTGAAAGTTTTTGTGTCAATATTTATGAACCTTTGTGAGTGTGCTACTACAATTACTAAATGGTCTTCGTGTGGGTAATGAGTTGGCCGAGTGAGAAAACAAAACAATCATTTAGGAATCAAATTAAAAAAGAATTATCCGCAATTAAAGAAAATGATACACTGCCAAACAAGTCAATGGAATTAAAAGATGGAGCATGGTATTTGTTTTGTAAGGCATTAAATAATTTTATTGTTAGACAAAGATATATAGATTCGAGCGTGCTTAATTTATCGATAAGACTGTGGGAATTGTATATGTTCAACTTTTTCTTGCTGGCAACTTAGTTAGTTGACGGTGTGGTGGGTGGGCTGAATGAGATCAGAATCAGTTTTTAATAATTGGCAACACCACACCAAAACCAAATTTATGTACTTAGCATTATCCTCGCCCATGATTCATGATGGACAAACATCATGATCGTGTCGTGATGCATAATCCTCAGCTATGGACATATGTATGCTTAATCATACCATGTCTTTGAAATTGCTCATCCTGACCATGTTTGTTTAAATGAATTTTAATTGTGACCAGTATAGAATGAGAAATCAATGTAATGAACAACCACAGTTTTTGATTCCTTCATTAATTCAACATTTAATTTTCTATTCATGACCGTAATCTCTTGTAATTTGGTAAGTAGGATGATAATTGATGGTTTTTACATGAGTATACACATTCACTTCAACAATTGAAAAAATAAGGATCAAGTCTCGTACGTACGACTATAAACTACCAATCAACTATGCGTCGATAGTTGTGGGGTGATAGGATTCATTTCATGAGTGGCTTTCCTCCATAAATTAGTTTAAATTAAATTGCTATTACATCATCTTATCTATATCATGTCATCTCATTTGACCCTAAACAAATTCTAGCTTCATTTTAAAGAAATACATTGTAATTAAGTAGACTATTTAATATACGGCATACAATAATAATACTTTTGATAAGAGGAGTTTAATTCTTTTCTTTTGGTAAGGTTTGGATTTTAAAGGATTGAACTCCTCTGAGTGGCAGGGGTGGCTCATTGGGTTTGGGGTACAATATTTAATTAGTTGATTATAGTTATAATTAACTTCATTTACGACTTGTGTCGCAGATGGGGTGGAATATCTTCATCGTCAGAGTACTCTTCATCCATAAGAATCTCTTCATCGTCACTGGAGCAGTCAACATAGTTTCGAGTGGAAGAGTCTGCAGAAATGGCGGAAGTGGACATTGATCCATTTGCCGGATTCCCGTCCGAATGACCACCAGGTTTTTTCGTTGTCTCCTCTTCTTGTTGCATCCTTTTGTGCTAGAATCATACAGCAAACTTTTGCTATAGATAAAAATAAGCCACGCCTAAACTCATGATGCTACACGATCTTGGAATGTTTTAGTTGAATTTTTGGTTTTAAGTACCTTCGTGCGGCGATTTTGGAACCAAACCTTGACCTGCAAATACAAAAAAGAAAACAGTTAGTATAGCTCCGTGTACACCATGTTATGGTGAAAGTTGGTGAAAGCAAGAATAAACGGGTGTCATTGGATTTATGAATATGTTGAAGCATAATAGGCTTTCCCCACTGGCACTCTATTATGAGTGGATGAAAGGGCGAAGGAAATGGACAGGATAATTATGAGTGAAATTATAAATTGAAATATTTACTTGTGTCTCAGTAAGTGAAAGGGAATTTGCAAGTTGCTTCCGTTCCGCTCCAACGACATAGTGATTCCTTTCGAAGGCGTGTTCTAATTTAAGTAGCTGAGACGGGCTGAATGCAGTCCTTATTCTTTTCGGTTTTCTAAATGGTTGCAGGAGAAACCCGGGTAGTTCTGGACCTTGCGGGGAAAACATAAAAAGAAACACATTTAAATATTACACTAAACCATTTGCCCCAACATCAAGTCTTAAATTGCATGTGCACTATATAATAACCACACCATAATTCCAGTGTGTATAACATTATTTCCTATTTATTTCACTTTTCTTCTCGCACATTGACCAACAGGCAGATGGTTGGTTGGCCTTTTTATTTTAAGAGAGAGGGCAACTAAACCGCGTGGTCACTTATTTTCTTTTCTACATTCCCATTAATTCACTACTAAACCAGACCACTTTTACAGGAACTTGGCATGCACACTTGAAAACTCTCCGTTTTACAACATCCATCCACCTATAAATGATTTCCACTTTTTACTTTTGCTCGAATATGTGCACATGGCATCGCATGCTTTTTTCCTCATTTCTTTGATTATGTATCATAATCTTTCCTGCTTGAGGGCTAAACTGCGTGAAAATTGATCCGGTAGTGGTAGTTGTAAATAAGCAAGCACTCGCTACATATTCCATTTTGTTTCATTTTCTCCTCTTTATTTCTGCCAATAAAACTAATATTTACTTGCTTCATGAACATTTGTCAGGAACACAAAACAGAAGCCAAATTCATATTACCTAAGCATTTTTATAGTTTAGGCTTTAAATGAATATAAAGTTCCACGCGCATAAAATGTGAACGAGTTGGCTTGGGTCAATCCACGGATGATGTGAGCTTGATTATTACACTCATGTCGAGGTTCCCGTTGACTTGTAGCTTTATTTTACACTTTGCCCATAATAGGTCGCAAATCAAGTGTGTTAAAAACCAATGGTCAATCAAATGGACTTCATGTTTCAAACTAACGTATCAGGCCCAAAGGCAGAGCCAAAATATTAATTAAGCCGTGACACAACAATACATCTCACACCTTTTCTATCATCAGCCAGCCATCAATAAGCTATCAATTCAAGTGGGGAGGACGAAATTTAGGCGAAGGAATTTAGTTGTGGATAAGGAACAATGTGGTAATGAATATATGGATTGATACAGTCAATATCTGATCTGGTCTGCCTACTCAACAATAAGCAAGCAGATTGTGATATTCTCAAGTTTGGTATTATTCATTTATTATTGCTTTGTTAAATTGGCTGTGACATGTCAGTCAGCAATAAATAAAAATGGACAATGAGTCAAGGAAAAGGAGCCATAATCATAATTTGCATATTTATATTTCATAAGTAATCAAAAGCTGCTGATAATCATAGGTAATAGGTTATTGGTTATTTACTTTATTGACAACTTGCACTTTCTCAAACAAACAGCTATGAGTTATGAATTAATAATCAAAAATATGAAATACGCCATCAACCCCCACATATATCCACCACTGTATTGCATCTCACTTTTGTTAACAATGTAATTTGGATAATTGTCATTTATTTTAACTTGTGAGAAGACGTAAGATAGCCAAATATCCTCGATTCCACAATCAGAATTTTACATAAATTACTTGGCAAATTAGTAATATTTCCTATCCCAAATTATAATTTGTAATTAAATTGAAACGAGTATGTTAAGGTGCGCCTCGTTACTAAATTTCATTTAATGACAAAGTGCCAAAATACGACTAGAAATCTTGTATGATTTGTTGGTTGTGAACCGTTAAATCTGCTCATATGAGGGCTAAATGCCCAGAAGCCAGCCATAATTTAATTAACCCACCTCATTCTTTCTAATGTCAAAATTAAACGATTTAATTACCAACTGCTAACATCAACATGATCATTTTCAACATGCATCCCATTTCATGAGCCAGCAATTTCTAGAATATGTCCCCCGGAGGAGGATTGGATTTTGATTTTTCTGAAAACTGTAAATACTTTTAAGAAAGAATGCGATGCAGTATCATGCAGGATCATTCCCTCATGCTCTATTTTTTAATATATTATTCAACTTTATGTGATTTATATATCTTTGTTTCCTTTTGGTTATGAATTTATTTAAATTGTAATGAAATTGTTTTCTTGTTTAATAAATTTAAATTCAATGCTAAGCTGCTTATGAGCGACAATAATATAATAATAATAATAGGACCCTGTCATTTGCATTACAATGTGCATTAATTATTGAGACATTGTTTAGTTCCAATTTGTTGATAATTATGGCTGTCGGCTTTTTTCACTTGGGCAATGACTGCTATAATAAAATCACATCTCAATGAAATAGTGTGCATGTGCATTCTTAATTTTCGTTATGTACTGCTTTGCCCATTGCAATAATTAAGCAGATTGAAGCTGCCTGCAATTTAGAAGCGGTGGAATGGGCTTATTAAACCAAAAATGCATATTCATGCGGCATGTGTAAAATTTAGTGTCTGCTCATTATCAGATTATTTAGTTGTCACTACCCTTCCTTAGCTTCCTGGGGTTGCTTGACTTATTGGAAAAATCTTAGCATCAAAACAGTTTGAACTTCTTTATCAAACTTTAAACTTAAAATGTGAATACGTAATTTGTGTGTCTGCACACAAAATGGGGGAAGCACAATTTTATTTTACAGAGAAACGGATTCCATCAAAACATTTTATGAGCGGCCATAAATCTACTTTTACCTCGCCAATTACTCTGCAGTACAACGCTGTTCAACCTATATACCACAGATAAAGACCCAAGTCTGACTCGTTTCTTGTTTTCTGATCAAAATCTGTGAAAATAACTTTAAAACTTGTGCCTTTGCCCTTTAGCACAAATAATAATAAGGATTTTGTTGGACTATTACAACAAACCGGTGCCCTTATACATGCTTACAGTATTTGCATGCAAAGCCTATAATTTATTGCTGTTTTTTTATAAAATTTAAACACCGACAATCTGTTAAATTTTTCTAGCAGCATTTTCTTGAATACTTAATAACTATTTAATTGAAAACTTATTAAATTATAATACCTGAGAAGAACTGAGATTAAACTCAATTCTTGGGTGAAAATGCAAATTGCAACATAATGTTTGGCAGGTGCCGGGTTCATTTCATTTCAAATTACATGCTGCGTTGTATATGTATAAATTCTAATACCTGAGAAGAACTGAGATTAAACTCAATTCTTGGGTGAAAATGCAAATTGCAACATAATGTTTGGCAGGTGCCGGGTTCATTTCATTTCAAATTACATGCTGCGTTGTATATGTCTGCATTCAAGTAACAACCCAAGAAGATTCAAATTGAGCATGGGAAGAATATTCGGTATAACTAACTGGCACGATATCATAGACATGCGCTATTGCTTGTATGACCTTTTAATATCCCATTATCCTCTGGTTAATAGTCAATCCCGTCAAAGTAGGAAACGCAATCAACATCACAAATTAATGATTCTGCTTTTTTACTTCAAATTTGAAAGAGAACCAAACCCTTCCCGTTTTTAAAATTTCTTTTGAGCTGAGCATGCATGAGTTTGTGTTGTCTCACTCGCAGCAAATTACCATGAATGATTTTACGAATAAATCTCAAGCGGACGGGTGAAACAATCTTTTGGGATAAATGATCAATGTTCGTCCACAATACACACACAACAACCGCTTTAATCTTACGAACATTATGCTAGTACAACGAAACAGTTAATTTACTGGAATATCTGACAACCGCAACCCAAACCACCATGAGCAATCATCAACAACTAATGCATGTCTATCTAGATAACATGAATGAATCCCCTCCCTCCCATACACTTAAATTAAATATTCATGACTTACGTCGGGAATCGATGAGAGAATTAATTTACGACCAACAATCAGCCTACTTTACTCAGATAAAAGATA